>SMDT01003359.1:0-234296 GCA_005392925.1 Aquilaria sinensis
TCGAAAATTAGGTATGAAAATTTTTGAACACCCGGTTTACCCCATTTCACTTGGATCCTAGAGGGTTTCGGTTAAATTCCACTGCGCTGTTTGGCTCCTGAAACCCAACAGTAAGAGCTTATTGGGTCGCACACATAGAGCTATTTAGATCATTAGAGTGCATGGGCTAATTATTTGGGTTATGGTTTCACTTTAATTTTGTATTAATAATGGGCCCAAGAGTTGAGCCATTATTAAGCCCGAAATTAAAGCCTAATTGGATTAAGGCTTTGAAACCTATTAGGCCTGGAAGTTGAGTCTCACTATAAATACAACTTCTAGTAAGAAATTCGCAGGTCTGCTTGCCCTAGACTCCAAGAACGACAGCCACACTCTTCTCTTGCAATTCCTTGGAGGACGCAAGCTAGCACTACGAGCGTAAGAGAAACGCATCTGCCGGGACATGGTGGAAGCGTGGTGATCCCGAGAGGCTCGTGTGGATACCATAGAGAGCCTGAACATGTCAACTGTTCAGGTTTTGTGATTTGACTCTACAGTTGAGTGAGAGATCTCAACCGAAAATTAGTTATGAAAATTTTTGAACACCCGGTTTACCCCGTTTCACTTGGACCCTGGAGGGTTTTGGTTAAATTCCGCTGCGCAGCTTGGCTCCCGAAACCCAACAAGGGAGACCTACCAATTTCTCACTATCAGTTATATTTATAGTGAGACTCAACTTCCAGGCCTAATGGGTTTCAAAACCTTAATCCAATTAGGCTTTAATTTCGGGCTTAATAATGGCTCAACTATTGGGCCCATTATTAATACGAAATTATTGTAAAAGGAAACCGAAATTATTAGCCCATGCACTCTAATGAACCAAATAGCTCTATGTGTGCGACCCAATAGGCTCTTACCACGTTGGCAATGATCATAAATCACATTTATGATCATAAGCAATGAGCGGTGTCTAGCAACACATCATTGCTACACAAGTGACAGGATTGTCGATGGTTCAACTAAACCTTTATAATCATCACCGATATATGCCATTGTCCCTTTGTCCAAGATATCAAGACTAAGCACGAGACATGGAATGTGTCACTCTTGTATAGCCTAATCTTTGGTTTCTTAATTACCGAGTAGACTAACTTAAGCTGATGACATTGATATCGTATATCAACTCATCTGAGCATGGCCATGCATTTTTCTAAGTTTAATTCTATCAAAGGGCCCGAAGGTATCACTCCTGTTACATAGGAGGGACAAATCCCATCTTGATCATACAAATCCCTCCGCATGATATGTGACATACGCAATGACCTCCTTCAAGTTCACTCAGCTACGAGCAACAAAGGAAAGTATCAAAGTATGTGACTCACATGTAGGGAACCTTGATGATCTTAGGTCGAAGGAATACATATACCATGATCACTATGAGAATCACTTATGACACTCATGTAATGATCCATGTAGTGTTCTTATGGTGGGTCGGTCCAGTACACAAGTTTTCCAACTTGTACCCATATGCAAACTACATATCGCATATTAGCCTCCACATATGCTAGTCATTATATATTATTGCAACCCGTTCCATAATATTACTAGACTAGGGACATTTAAGAATATGATTATTCTAGGGTTACAATTATGTTTGTTAAGTTACGTAGAAACAAAACAACAAACATAATTGCTGGATTAATGCCTTAATAAAATATCATGACTCAATGTGCAAAAAATACAATCATCTCATGATTGGCTTTTGGGCACAACACTAACAGGAGGAAAAGCAGGGACACCACTCAAATACTGGGGAAACTACCTCGGTAGGGTACTTTAGTTCACCGTAGTTCCATCCTGGGGAGAAGAAGACTCCGGATGAAAGCCAATCATGGAAACAAGACCAAGCATCGCTTGCCACAAGAAAGGTTCCCGGAACTCCCCAAACCGAAGGAACATCTTCGGTTTTCTGAAGGGGGGCATGGATAGCTGAAGGGCCATCGCCCCTGAAGAACCTCAAATGAGCACGTCACTTCCGGTCAAAGCAGACATGACAAAACCCCGGCAAAGAGAAGAATGCAGTACCCTCGGATAAGCCAGATAGGCGCTACCACTCAGGAAACCCATGGTACCAACTTTGGTCAGAAGGAGTCACCGTCTTTTTTGAAGGTGACCTCGCGCCGACATCACATGGCCAAAACCCCCTCCGTATACTCTCTGGGCCACCCTCGAGGCACACTCACGAAGTGCCACATCAAGTACCCAAGCCTGACCTCGGGAAATTCCAACTGAAGGTGCCTCGTACAAATAGGGGACCTCTCTCCAGAAGAACTAACCTTCCCGAACAAGCTATATACCTCAAAGGAGTTCAATCCACCGATAAGGCCACGTAGGTGTACGATGAAACAGCTGAGGAGTCTCTGATTTATCGTACTCGTACAGGCTCCGACACACCACCCCTAGACATGCTCTGACACGCTGCCCTGGTACTGCACTAGGCTCCCGGCCAGGCGGCCTATGGTTGGCTAGAAGCTCCCCCTTTCCCCGAAGGTACAGACCGTATCTGACTAAACACTTGTCACTATCTGGGCAGGCTGTGGGAAATGAGCTTCTCCTGTTCACCTCCCTATAACTATTCAGGAAATGCCCCAGGTAAAGGGATCCGACTCCAAGGAAAAATCTCTCCACTCTCTACTTATTTCTGGTACTAACTTGGGCGTCGGAGACTCCTGCCCCAGAAAAACACTCCAAGGAGCTCCTGACCCTTGCCTTTCTGAGTCCTTGCAGCCCTTCTCCCATCGAAAGTTCCTCATCCCGGCATTTTGCCACCGGAGGTTCCTCACCCAGGCGTTCTCCCACCGCAAGTTCCTGCTCCAACGTCACCATGTTGCAAAACGATGATGTCGAAGGGCATCAAGTGTGGAATGGAAATACTCACAATTTCTTCAGAAAGAATAGGATACATCCACATCTCATTTTAGAATGGAAGCGATCACAACTTGTTTAGAATGAGATGAAAACATTCAAAACTTGTTTGGAATGGAAATATTCACAACTTGCTTAGAATCAAATAGAAACATTCACAACTTGTTTGGAATGAGGTGGAAACGTTCAGAACTTGTTTAGAATGATGACAATCATAACTAGTTTAGAATGAAATAGAAAGATTCACAGATTGTTTGGAATGGAAAAAGTCACAACTATTTCAAATGAAATAGAAACATTCACAACTAGTTTTGATTGAAATGGAAACATTCACAACTTATTTAGAATGAAATGGAAATATTCACAACTAGTTTAGAACTAAATGGAAACATTCACAACTACTGTGGAGTAGAATGGAAACTTTTACAACTAGTTTGGAATGGAAAGATTCACAAGTTGTTTAGCATGAAGTGGAAACATTCACAACTAGTTTACAACAAAATGGAAAGATTCACAACTTGTTTACAATTAAATGGAAACATTTAAACTTGTTTGTAATGGAAACATTCATAACAAGTTTAGAATGAAATGGAAACATTCACAACTAGTTTGGAATGAAAACATTCATAACTAGTTTAGAATGAAATGAAAACATTCACAACTAGTTTAGAACGGAATGAAAACATTCACAACTAGTTTAGAATGAAATGGAAACAATCTTAACTTGCTTAGAATGAAATGAAAATGTTCACAACTTGTTTGGAATGGAAACTTTCGCAACTTGTTTAGAATGAAATGGAAACATTCACAAGTTGTATAGAATTAAAAGGAAACATTTGTAACTAGTTTGGAATGTAAACATTCACAACTACTTTATAATGAAATGGAAACATGCACAACTTTTGTCGAATGATATGAAAACATTCACAACTTGTTTAGAATGAAAAGGAAACGTTCACAACTTGTTTAGAATGGAATAGAAACATTCGTAACTTGTTTAGAATGGAATAAAGACATTCAAATTATGTTTGGAATGGAAACTTTCACAACTTGTTTCAAAAGAAGTGGACATATGTTTGTGCCATTGGTTTACACCTGGAAGCATGATTTTCATATGTACCAAAGGCAATAAGTATGTATGGACTATGGTCGGGATTCCTGTGTTAGCATGTTTAAGAGCATACAACTCTTGTCCTAGACCTTGTTCTTCATGATGAATTGCTCGATTAGCAAGTATGTATTGCATGGTTGCCTAATCCCAACATGCTCCGGCCTAGCAACACTTAGAACAATTTCCTAGAATGCTCCAATATACTAGTATGAACATGAAATAGGCATTGAAAGACCTCAATGTTGCATGAGCTTTTCTTGTGTGATTTTTCAGGTTGGACTTGTATTTGTGGAAGTGAATGCTAATTCTTTGTCCCTTAAATTTTCATGTGAAGGAATTTGAATTAAATGTTGTTTGGTTTTGCAGGAAACATGCCTCATAAGTCAGTGCCGATTCATTCTCTTAAAGAAAAGGGAAGAGGAAAAAGGATCTGTGATGGGGAGCATCAAGAACCTCCTTATGAAAAGAACCGCTTTGTTTCTACTCGGGTGAACAACTATTTTGAGGGGTTCTCGACTCACAATTTGACACAGGAGTCGGGTTTTGACTTCTCCAAGAAAGAAAATGAGGGCATTTTGAGAGTGTTTGAAAAGCAAGCATCGCAACACTGGGTTGCTCATCCTCGAGCTGGGGTGCCAAAAACACTAATCATGGAGTTCTATGAAAACTTGATGGGAGCATATTATCTGAATCGTCAGGCGAAGGTTTATTTTGTGAGGTAGCGTAGCGTGCACCATGACGACGCAGATATCAACAACTTGCTTTAAATTAACCCCTTAATTGGAGGATTATTCAAGGAAGCCTCTCTTAAGCAGATGGCTCAGTTAATGTGTGGGCACCCGGTCAACTGAACATTAAGCAGGGACCAGTCTCACAGGAAACTCTATTTTAGCTCTGCAACCCTCTCACTTGAGATGAAAGCATCGAACTACTTTATCTCCTCCCGCTTCATCCCGATAGCTCACGTTCAGGAGGTCACCCCGAATCGCTTGGAGATCTGTACTGCCTTGTATGCGACTTTCAGATAGATGTCAGCCGTTTCATCTTCAAGCATATCCTCCGGGCAGCAAAATTGAAGCAGGGGAACCTACCCTTCCCACAGCTAATCACAAGTTTGCTTTTGAGGGCCGGCGTCGACTTGGAGGACCCCTTGATGGTATCTTTGGTCATAAGGCCAATCTCAGAAGACAAACTCAGTGGGGCATCAGAGGGGATCTAGGAGATAGCTTTGGTGGAGGAGGAAGACGCTGTGCATGAGCAAGAGCAAGTTGAAGAAGATGAAGAAGAGGATGAGCAGTTTCAGGAGCAGGAGCAGGAACGAGAGGAGCAAAGTGGGACTTCTGAACAACTGGTCGATCTAACTATCGCTACTCCGGCATCATTGGCCGTGGCACTTAACAAGAAGTACATCCTTATAAAGGAGCAGCATGATGAGTCGGTAGCCTAGTTCGAATCGGTGGGTGGCACCTTCATCATTTTTGCTAGAGAAGTGTGTGAAGGCATATCTCTACTTGCCGGCAATCAGGAATCGCTTTCAGGTCAAGTGTGTTGGGGCCACCAGCAGTAGCAGCAGCAGAGCCTACCAAGAAAATACCCCTCTTTCCAATACATCCCTCCACATTTCCACCCCTCGGTGTACCAGTGGTACATGACGCTGTTAGTGTTGTGCCCAAAAGCCAATCATAAGATGATTGTATTTTTGCACATTGAGTCATGATATTTTATTAAGGCATTAATCCAGCAATTATTTTTGTTGTTTGTTTATGCGTAATGTAATAAACATAATTATAACCCTAGAATAATGATATTGTTAAATGTCCCTAGTCTAGTATTATTGTTGAGCGGGTTTCAATGGTACATAATGACTATCATATGTGGAGACTAATATGAGATATGTAGTCTACCTATGGGACAAGTTGGGGAACTTGTTACTGGACCGACCCACCATGAGAATACTACATGGATCGTTATATGAGTGTCATAAGTGATTCTCATAGTGATCATGGTATATGTAGTCCTTTGACCTAAGATCATCAAGGTTCCCTACATGTGAGTCACATACTTTGATACTTTCCTTTGTTGCTCGTGACTGAGTGAACTTGAAGGAGGTCATTGGGTATGTCACATATCATGCGGAGGGATTTGTATGATCAAGATGGGATTTGTCCCTCCTATGTAACGGGAGTGATATCTTCGGGCCCCTTGATAGAGTGAGACTTAGAAAATGCATGGCCATGCTCGGATGAGTTGATATACGATATCAATGTCATCAGTTTAAGTTGGTCTACTCGGTAATCAAGAAACCAAAGATTGGGCTATACGAGAGTGACACATTCCATGTCTCGTGCTTAGTCTTGATATCTTGGACAAAGGGACAATGGCATATATCGGTGATGATCATAAAGGTTTAGTCGAATCACCGACAATCTTGTCACTTGGGTAGCAATGATGTGTTGCTAGACACCGCTCATTGCTTATGATCATAAATGTGATTTATGATCATTGCCAATGTGGTAAGAGCCTATTGGGTCACACACATAGAGCTATTTGGATCATTAGAGTGCATGGGCTAATTATTTGGGTTATGGTTTCACAATAATTTCGTATTAATAATGGGCCCAATAGTTGAGCCATTATTAAGCCCGAAATTAAAGCCTAATTGGATTAGGGCTTTGAAACCCATTAGGCCTGGAAGTTGAGTCTCACTATAAATACAACTTTTAGTGAGAAATTCGTAGGTCTTCTTGCCCTAGCCTCCCAAAAGGACAGCCGCACTCTTCTCTTGCAATTCCTTGGAGGACGCAAGCTAGCACTGCGAGCGCAAGAGAAACGCATCTGCCGGGACGTAGTGGAAGCGTGGTGATCCCGAGAGGCTCGTGTGGATACCATAGAGAGCTTGAACACGTCAACTATTCAGGTTTTGTGATTCGACTCTACAGTTGGGTGAGAGATCTCAACCGAAAATTAGGTATGAAAATTTTTGAACACCCGGTTTACCCCGTTTCACTTGGATCCTGGAGGGTTTTGGTTAAATTCCGCTGCGCTTGTTTGGCTCCCGAAACCCAACAGTGGTATCAGAGCTACTAGTGAAACCCTAAATCGGGATTGAATGTTGAATCGCATGATGTTATGTGTTCGGTTGCTTTCGGCCATGATTAATTAGATTGATTCATGATGCATGAAACCGGAACTCGTAATGAACATATGACATATATGAAGAAACGACACTAATTGGTTAATGAGATTAACCCGAAATTGATAGGTATGAGATACCTATATGGATTAGGATTCTTGCAATAGTTGCAAAAACCCTAGCTTGGTTCGGATTCGGCCTGTTCAGGCACCGAAAGTAAGGTATTTTTGGTGGCTCGAATGGAGGAGTCTCGGGTGCCTACTTGCTCGAAATAGAAGATCTTGGGCTAAGCAATTGTAAACAATTTTTTGTGCTAGGGAGGCTGCCCCCCTCGCAACCCGACGCAAGGGCGGAACCACTTGACCCCTGCCCGGTAAGTGGCGGGACGGGACCACCGTATGCGAAGCGCCACATAAATAAAAACTGGTTAATCAACTCGCGTTAATTGGCATGCATTTGTTGAATGAGATTTGACATGTTATGCTGATTGGTGGTTGTAGCATGGTGCATGGTTATAGCCCTTGATTGGTTGTACTTGTAAATACGGCCTGCGAGTCGTGCCTTCTCTTGTTACTCTCATTGTACATTCTCTTCTCACCTTACTCCCCTCGAATGTAACTCGAGGTTTCTATTATTGATGTAATGGTACATTATGGGATCATCCAAGGTGGTATGTCCAAGGAGGTGACAACAAAAGGGCAACCAAGAAAGGAGGAGAAGGAGCTTGTGAAGACCCTTTTCTTTTCTTAGGCTTTTATGATATTCTCATTGGCTTGAGAATATCGCATAGTTTGGGCTATAACCATGTCACGTTTACTTTCTTGTTAGCATGAGATGCATGTTTTATATTTGTATGTGATGCATGTATAAGACAACCGGAGATAACAAATTGGTGAGATCAAAAGAAAAATCCCTCAAACAAATATTAAGTCATTAAATGTGATGCCTTCCAAATGTTGGCACTCGTCAAGACTTTGATCAACATTAGGTGGGTTTGCCAAAGCAAAGCACCTATGTTCATCTTGGTAAGGCGCGATGGGATAATAGTGATATCCAAATTGCTAACTTTGGGTCCGACTTAACTAAGTCATCCTAATAGGATTAGGGACTTAGAGGCATAGAGTTGGGCTTAAGTTCATGAGATGAGCTTGGACAAGTGTTGTTCACCCAACTATCCAAGAGTTGCATAAGATGCAATTGGCAAGGAGTTGCCTACCTAAATAACTGTAACTTGAGAGAAAAGCCAAAGCTGACTCAGGTTGTGGTCAAATATGGATCTTGGCCCACTAGAATACCTTAGCGCCGAGGTGTTCCGAAATAATATCGAGGGTTATTATTTTGAGTAAAATAGTGGGAGTATCGTTTAATAAAAGTCCTTATTAAATGAATTAAAATACATGGCTCTTACACTGCATATTTACTGTTGTAGATAACCATGGCACAAAACACATCGACACTTTCGTTGCGATCGATCCTTGAGAAGGAAAAACTGAATGGGACCAACTTTCTCAAATGGTACCGAAACTTGAGGATAGTCCTCAAGCAAGAGAGAAAGGCTTATGTCCTAGAGCAGCCCATTCCGAATGAGCCTGCTGCCACTGCTCCAAGAGCTGAAAGGGATGCTCACAAGAGGCATTCTGATGATGCTTTGGATGTTGCATGCCTCATGCTTATTACCATGGAATCTGAGCTTCAGAAGCAACATGAGAACATGGGGGCGTTCGATATGATCGAACATCTCAAAATGCTTTTCCAAGAGCAAGCTAGGCATGAGAGGTTTGAGACCTCTAAGGCATTGTTTCAGTGCAAAATGTCTGAGGGAAGTCCCGTGGGTCCTCATGTGCTCAAGATGATTGGGTACATTGAGAATCTTGAGAGTTTGGGATTTGCTCTTCAGAAAGAGTTGGCTGTTGATGTAGTCTTGCAATCGTTGCCTGAAAGCTACAGTCAGTTCGTCATGAACTATAACATGAATGACCTTGACAAGTCCCTCCCTGAATTGCTCAACATGTTGAGAACTGCTGAGCAAAACCTTAAGAAGGCTAAGCCCATTTTGATGGTTCAAAAGGGCAAAGGAAAGGGAAAAGCCAACAAGAAGAAGGATAAAGCTAATGGAAAGTCCAATGCTAATTCTTCTTCAGCTGCACTGAAACCAAAGGGTGGTGTGGCAAAGGAAGGGGAGTGCTTCCATTGTAAGCAACCTGGACACTGGAAGCGCAACTGCAAGCTCTATCTTGAAGAACTTGCTAAGGAAAAGGGAAGTAAGACTTCCACTTCAGGTATTTTTGTTATAGAGGCTAACTTTTCTACTTCCTCATCTTGGGTATTGGATACTGGATGTGGATCTCACATTTGTGCAAATGTGCAGGATCTAAGTAGAAGTAGAAGATTGGCCCGAGGTGAAGTGGACCTACGTGTTGGAAATGGAGCAAGGGTTGCTGCCTTAGCCGTAGGGACTTATGTTCTCACTTTACCTAGTGGATTAGTTTTAGAATTAGACAACTGCTACTTTGTGCCTACTATTAGTAGAAATTTGATTTCTGTTTCTTGTTTGGACAAGAAAGGTTTTTCATTTATAATAAAGGACAAATGTTGTTCTATTTATTTGAATGAAATCTTTTATGGTAGTGCTCAACTTAGCAATGGGTTGTATGTTCTAGACCTCGAAGATCCAATCTATAATGTGAATACCAAGAAGGTCAGATTAAATGATTCGAACCCGACCTATCTCTGGCACTGTCGCTTGGGCCATATAAATGAGACCCGCATATCCAAGCTCCATAAGGATGGACTCTTGGACTCATTTGATTTTGAATCATATGAGACATGTGAGTCATGTTTGTTGGGCAAGATGACCAAAGCCCCATTCACAGGGCAAAGTGAAAGGGCTAATGACTTACTAGGACTCATACATAGTGATGTATGTGGCCCTATGTCTACACATGCTAGAGGAGGTTTTCAATACTTCATTACTTTCACTGATGACTTCAGCAGATATGGCTATGTGTATCTCATGAGACACAAGTCAGAATCCTTTGAAAAGTTCAAAGAATTCAAGAATGAAGTAGAGAATCAACTCGGGAAGAGTATCAAAGTGCTTCGATCAGATCGAGGTGGAGAGTACTTGGATCGAGAATTCCTTGACTATCTGAAGGAGTGTGGTATAGTATCACAACTCACTCCACCAGGTACACCTCAATGGAATGGTGTATCTGAAAGGAGAAATCGAACTCTGTTAGACATGGTTCGCTCTATGATGAGTCAAGCTGACCTTCCAAACTCCTTTTGGGGACATGCTCTAAAGACAGCCGCTTTTACACTAAACCGAGTTCCATCTAAATCGGTTCAAAAGACACCATATGAGATATGGAGTGGGAGGCGTCCCAATTTGTCTTTTATGAAGATTTGGGGCTGTGACGCTTATGTGAAACGTCAATCCTCTGACAAACTAGGGCCCAAATCTCAAAAATGCCTTTTTGTTGGGTATCCCAAAGAAACAAAGGGTTACTATTTCTACAATCCTTCTGAGCAAAAAGTGTTTGTTGCTCGAACTGGTGTCTTCTTAGAGAAAGAGTTTATCTCTAAAGGAACTAGTGGGAGGAAAGTAGAACTTGAAGAAATTCAAGAACAACAAGGAGACATCGAACCTGAAATGGAACCTGAACAGACACCACAAGATGTTGTGGTTCAAGAGTCTGTTCCTGTAGCACAGAGCCCACGTAGGTCTGGTAGGATTCGGCGTGAGCCTGAGAGATATGGATTTCTCATGACTCACACTGGTGATGTGATGCTCATGGATCAGGATGAGCCCACAACCTACCAACAAGCTATGTCAGGGCCTGACTCTGAGAAGTGGCTAATGGCCATGAAATCCGAGATGGAATCCATGTATGAAAACCAAGTATGGACTTTGGTTGACCCACCTGAAGGGGTGAAACCCATAGGGTGCAAATGGGTTTTCAAGAAGAAAACTGACATGGATGGTAATGTGATTACCTTTAAGGGACGATTGGTTGCAAAAGGTTTCAAGCAAATTCATGGTATTGACTATGATGAAACTTTTTCACCAGTTGCTATGCTTAAATCCATCCGAATTTTTTTCGCTATTGCTGCACACTATGATTATAAGATATGGCAAATGGATGTCAAAACTGCATTCCTAAATGGAAAGCTACTTGAGGATGTGTACATGACACAACCTGAGGGTTTTGTCACTCCTGAGAATGCCAATAAAGTGTGCAAGTTGCAAAGGTCCATTTATGGACTGAAGCAAGCTTCTCGAAGTTGGAATCTTCATTTTGATGAAGCAATCAAAGAGTTTGGTTTTATCAAAAATGAAGATGAACCTTGTGTCTACAAGAAGGTTAGTGGGAGCGCTATTGTCTTCTTGGTGTTGTATGTAGATGACATACTGCTCATCGAGAATGACATTCCTAAGCTATTGATGCGAACCCCGATGGTATAAAGACCATGAAACGCGCCCAAGATGTTTTTCAAGCTCCACAAGACATCAAAGAGACTAGGTTTGAAACCCCCACCCCTAATCAACCTGTGATTAGAAACGAGAAGTATAGAACTCCAAGAACACAAGCACACTTGTGCACCAAGGCAGTCCACAAAGAACCAAAGAGAAAACCTCTCCAAAGAGCAATATTATTTTGGCATTAATCTGTGTGTTTACATCCAGAATATGTGCCTTTATATAGGCCTAAACTAGGGTAAAAATCTGGGCAAAATTCGCAGCCCAAGTCACCTAGGAAACCTAGTTACAAAGGACTCAAGAAAACCTAGTCAAACTAGGATTCCTACACCCTTTTAACACATGTTTAAGGTGTGCAGCGAATTCCATTTATCCTAAGTGACCTAAATCACTTCCATGGCCTAAATAACATCCTAAATAATGTAAATAAATAGGAAAATAAAATAAAATATGTTACAAAACAAGATTGGCCATAAAAACCCCAAAATAGTCTTCTCAGGTGGTTCCTGCTTGTGTCTTCAACTTCAAGCTGAAATTCGAACTTGATGCAGCCATGATTTCTCAAAATACAAAGCATGAAAGTTGTAGATCTCTTTCTTAGCTTTGAAATGACACCTGAACCACACAAAACGGACATCTAAAGCCAAAGATATGCCCAAAATACTGCAACTGCTTCTGAACCAGCGATAACTCGCAAATCGCGACTTTGAAGCTAAATTGGACCTCCTTAACGTGCAAACTGGGTTTCATGGTCTTCATATGATTTGTAGCTCCAGATGTTAGCTTTCCAATGAATCAAGAATCACTCAATTCTGATCTGTTTAGCTCAAGATATGATTTTTCTACCAGAACATCGCCAATCTGTCAACATCCAAGCTTGGCCATCATCTCCATATGATTCCTTGCATGTTCCAGCAGCTCCTTGTGCAAAAATTCCAAGTCCATTCTCCATGAAAAAGCTTGAAACAAAAGCTTGAAGTGCACTAGTGAGCTCCTTAGCCTTCTCCTTTCTTGTCAATGGTTCACTAGCTATCTTCAATGGATCCTTGCCATCCTTGGTTGTGCCTTCTTTGATCGTATCAGCTCCCCCCTCCTTAGAAGGATTCATCCTCGAATCAAAACCTGCATTAGAAAAGGGAATTGAATCAATAACAATGAAATAATCAACACATAAGCACTTACCTTTCACATAAGCACCAATAGCATGGAATGCTTGTGTATGGAGCTTTAATCTTGTGAAAAACCTGAACCAATATCCAAATGCAATGATAATTTTGATACCTCCAGGGTCAAAAACAAAGTTAGAAACAATTAGCACAAAAAATCTGAAAGTTTGCACAATTTTCATCTTAACTCTAGGCATCACTTTCATTGTCTTTGCCATCTCAAAAACATTACTCTCACAACAAGAAAAAGTGTAGGAATAATTTACCTTAGGGATGCTGTATGCACTCAAAACAAATGGACCTAAACTCACACAAGTGTTATGGTTATGAAAAGCACAAGTTATGCATGTCAAGACAATAGTTTGCATAGGCCATTCAAACAAACAAGAATTGAACACAATGTGGCCTAAACTAATAACAAAACTAGGATGCACGAATTTCACAAAAATCCTAAGCATTTTAAATGAAACAAGATTGGAGTAGATAGGATTAAGTGAAACCAATTCAGTAGCAAACTTATTTTTGCATGTATATGCACAACAATGCATGAAATTTGTGAATGGGATGTGACACAAAACAAAGGACTCAACATACCTCCTTAAAAGGCTGAATTTAAAACCAGAATTTTCACTCAAAATAAAAACTTTCAGGTTTGGACATAAAGCAAAAAGATCAATGCTCAAAAGTTTGTGTAATGCATGTGTCAAGATAAAGAAATGCTTGCTGGAAATTAAAGATTGACACACAAAAATGGGCTGAACATGAATGGCAATCAAAGAAGTATGTAATGTATGTGTATGAGCTAATTTATGCATGAAAAATTCCAAAGAAGTAGATTTAACTTGAGGCAAAACAAAATAATGTGAGATGGATGCAAAACAAACAAATTCAAAAACAAAAGACTCCAAAACAGATTTTTCTTTAGAGAAACTCAAGCAATTCCAAAGAGGATTTGACAAAACCAAAGAATTAGAAGCTTTAAAACCATATTTTGTCAAAGTTTCATGCTTACTTCCTTCTCTTAATCTAGTTTCATGAAAACCATTTGTCAAAATAACATTGCAAGCAAACACACATTGTTTGAGATTTTCATGCAAAACCACATCAAATCTAGGTGTTAGGAAGAAATACATTACAGTGGTTGGACTTAGTCTCCAAGTATCTTCCTTTGGTGTAGGAACCACAAAATTTTCACCTTTGCACTCAATGGATTCGGTTGGAGTTGCATTATTTTCATCCCCTTAAAACATAGGATAAGAAACAATGTTAGGCAAACTTTTGCATATGAAATCACTTGGACTCACCTCAAATTGTTCCTTCTCAACCTCCTTCATTGGTTTGATGCATGGGACATGACTTGGAATATTGGGAACACCAACTTCTTTAATGGGCAGCAACTCACTTGATCCTTGTAACTCATCTCCACTTAAGTCCTGAAAAGAAGACAACACAACACTAGAAAAAGACTTTGTTATGTTAGATGAAAGTATGGCTTCTCTGTAGGTCTTTCTCTCTTCACTCGGCTTGGGTTCATTGCACTCTTGTCTTCTCTCAACTTCGCACTCAATTTCTTCTCTCGGGAACTCTCCACTCTTCTTCCCCTCATGTTCACTCTTCTCACTTAATCTCTCGGTTGTTCTCTCGGCTTTCCCCTCATCACTCTTGCCCTCAACTTTCCCCTCTTTTTCTTTTCTCTCAACCTCACTTTGAATTTTTCTTTGATCCTCCAAGACTTGTTGTGGTGAAAGTGGTACAAGCATGATTGACTTTTCTTGTTGAGGCCGAGACAAGTCTCCTTTTATGGCCTCCACTTTTGGCTTGGGTACTTCTCTCACATCCTTACTCCATGCTCCTCTCCATGTGGAAATTCCTCCTTGACACATCTTGGATGCCTTTGCTCTCTTGATGCTCCTCTCAGCCTCGGTGGCATGGTGAAGCAAGTCCTCCATATTGAAATAAGGCACCATTTCCACTTTGTTGGCAATCTCAGGATTGAGACCATTAATGAATCTAGCAATGGTGGTCTCCTCATCCTCCATGATGTTGGCTCGGGTCAAGGTCATCTCCAAGTCTTTATGGTAGTCCTCCACACTCCTTTGGCCTTGCACTAGCTTTTGAAGCTTGAGGCGTTGATCTTTAGTGTAGTAGCTAGGAACAAATCTCCTCCTCATCAAGGCTTTAAGGGCTCTCCATGTGTGTATGGGCTCCTCCTCATTCCTTCTCCTAGAAATAACATCCTGATTCCACCATACAAGAGCATAGTTAGTGAACTTTATGGTAGCCAATTTAACTTTCTTTTCCTCGGAGTAATGATGGCAATTAAACACCATCTCAATCTTTTGCTCCCACTCCCAATATGCATCGGGATCACTCCTCCCTTGGAAGGATGGAATGGTAAGCTTGATGGAGTTGAGATTGTTGTCCTCCCTTGGCTCACACCTCCTTAGAAACCCATGGTCATGCCAAACTCTTTCTTCCTCCTCGGGTTCTTCTCTCCTTGGACCTCTCCTTGGTTGCAAGGTGGGATTAGGCCTTCTTGGCAACCTCAAATCTATGTCCTCAATCCTCCCCACAAGTCTATTTAGAGTTTCTTGAAATTCTCTCATGGTAGGCTCCTCATTGTGTCTCACTTCCATTCTCCTATCCTCCTGGCCCTCCATACTCCTGAAAATAACAAAGATCCTCACAAACACTCACCTCATGTGTTTCACTCAATAGATGAACACTCAAACACTCAATTTGTTAGTGAGATATTGCTATTCAAAGAGTTCTCAAAAGTTCTAAGAAAACTATCCTCAAAGCACACAAGAAAACTTGAATTTTTGAAGAACTATTTTGACTCCAAAAGAGGTGGGCTAAACAAGCTTTAAAAGACTCTAGGAAGTCCTTGCAATTGATGATCACAAGAACCACAAAGAAAGCTTTTTGGCTTAAAAACAATGGGATAGGTTTTGGGGCACAAAACTTCCAACACTTTGTAAAAACTTCTCTTTTTGCAAGCTTTCTTTTCTTTGTTCTTTTCTTTTCTTTTCTTTTTTTTTTCTCTTTGTTTTTTTCTCTTTTTGCTTGCTGTTTTGATGCTAAACAAACGTTCTCCTTGAAATTCCTTGCTGCCAAAGACAAAAAGTCAGTTTTCTATTTGGCCAAAACAAGAAACTATAAAAACATGCACAAGTTGAAACAACTTTTGTTGTACCGAACTTCCTCAACTTGGGTCCTTCTTTTTTTGGTGTTTTCTTGACTCTAGGATGCTGGAAACAATGAAAACAAGAAAGATTAATAGGGCTGGACACAAAACAGAAAGATAAGAAATAATCAGGAACAAACAATTTGAAACCGAGAAAACTAGACAACACGGATTGACTTCTTTTTGTTGTTTTTGTGATTTTCTGACTTGAACAAGGATGGAATAAAAAGGACAGACCTGAAACAAGAAGAAAAAGGATTAAAACAGAGGATTAAGACATGAAATTACTGGAAAAAAATTGAAAGAAAACCGAAGATAAACAAGAACACAAGATATGTCCTTCAATGGAACTTGTGGCTCTGATACCAACTGATGCGAACCCCGATGGTATAAAGACCATGAAATGCGCCCAAGATGTTTTTCAAGCTCCACAAGACATCAAAGAGACTAGGTTTGAAACCCCCACCCCTAATCAACCTGTGATTAGAAACAAGAAGTATAGAACTCCAAGAACACAAGCACACTTGTGCACCAAGGCAGTCCACAAAGAACCAAAGAGAAAACCTCTCCAAAGAGCAATATTATTTCGGCATTAATCTGTGTGTTTACATCCAGAATATGTGCCTTTATATAGGCCTAAACTAGGGTAAAAATCTGGGCAAAATTCGCAGCCCAAGTCACCTAGGAAACCTAGTTACAAAGGACTCAAGAAAACCTAGTCAAACTAGGATTCCTACACCCTTTTAACACATGTTTAAGGTGTGCAGCGAATTCCATTTATCCTAAGTGACCTAAATCACTTCCATGGCCTAAATAACATCCTAAATAATGTAAATAAACAGGAAAATAAAATAAAATACGTTACAAAACAAGATTGGCCATAAAAACCCCAAAATAGTCTTCTCAGGTGGTTCCTGCTTGTGTCTTCAACTTCAAGCTGAAATTCGAACTTGATGCAGCCATGATTTCTCAAAATTCAAAGCATGAAAGTTGTAGATCTCTTTCTTATCTTTGAAATGACACCTGAACCACACAAAACGGACATCTAAAGCCAAAGATATGCCCAAAATACTGCAACTGCTTCTGAACCAGCGATAACTCGTAAATCGCGACTTTGAAGCTAAATTGGACCTCCTTATCGTGCAAACTGGATTTCATGGTCTTCATATGATTTGTAGCCCCAGATGTTAGATTTCCAATAAATCAAGAATCACTCAATTTTCTTCTTTTTTACTCAAGATATGATTTTTCTACCAGAACATCGCCAATCTGTCAACATCCAAGCTTGGCCATCATCTCCATATGATTCCTTCCATGTTCCAGCAGCTCCCATCCTTGGTTGTGCCTTTTTTGATCGTATCAGCTATAGTCTGTGAAGACTTGGCTAGGGAAACGTTTCTCTATGAAGGACTTGGTGAAGCAGCCTATGTGTTAGGAATCAAGATATATAGAGATAGATCTAGAAAGCTTCTTGGCCTAAGTCAAAGTACATACATTGACAAGGTGCTAAAAAGGTTTAGCATGCAAGATTCCAAGAAAGGATTCTTGCCCATTTCACATGGTATAACTCTTTCTAGATCTCAACGTCCGAGTACACCCGAAGAGAGAAAGCGCATGAGTAAGATTCCATATGCCTCAACAATTGGATTTATCATGTATGCCATGATATGCACTCGTCCTGAGGTCTCATATGCCTTAAGCATGATGAGTAAGTACCAATCGAACCCCAGTAAGAGTCACTGGACAGCTGTTAAGAACATCCTTAAGTACTTATGAAGGACTAAGGATGCATTCTTGGTCTTTGGAGGCAAAGATGAGCTCGTTGTAAGGGGTTACACCGATGCAAGCTTCCAATCCGATAAGGATGATTTTAGATCACAATCTGGTTATGTGTTTTGTATTGGTGGTGGTGCTGTGAGCTGGAAGAGTTCAAAGCAAGAGACAGTAGCTGACTCTACAACAGAATCTGAGTACATTGTTGCCTCTGATGCTGCGAAGGAGGCAGTTTGGATCAAGAAGTTCATCACTGAACTTGGAGTGGTTCCAAGCATTGCCGACCCGATAGAGCTCTATTGTGACAACAATGGAGTAATCGCACAGGCTAAGGAACCTCAATCTCACCAGTGATCCAAACACATACTCTGACGCTATCATCTCATCAGGGAGATCATCGAGAGGGGTGATGTAAGGATATGCAGGACTTCGACAGATAGCAACATTGCTGATCCACTGACAAAGCCCCTTACACAGCAGAAGCATGATAGCCATTCTAGGTCCATCGATATTAGATACATGGATGATTGGCTTTTACTGCAAGTAGGAGATTGTTAGTGTTGTGCCCAAAAGCCAATCATGAGATGATTGTATTTTTGCACATTGAGTCATGATATTTTATTAAGGCATTAATCCAGCAATTATGTTTGTTGTTTTGTTTCTGCGTAACGTAATAAACATAATTGTAACCCTAGAATAATGATATTCTTAAACGTCCCTAGTCTAGTATTATTGTGGAGCGGGTTGCAATAATACATAACGACTAGCATATGTGGAGACTAATATGAGATATGTAGTCTACATATGGGTACAAGTTGGAGAACTTGTGTACTGGACCGACCCACCATGAGAACACTACATGGATCGTTATATGAGTGTCATAAGTGATTCTCATAGTGATCATGGTATATGTAGTCCTTCGACCTAAGATCATCAAGGTTCCCTACATGTGAGTCACATACTTTGATACTTTCCTTTGTTGCTCGTAACTGAGTGAACTTGAAGGAGGTCATTGGGTATGTCACATATCATGCGGAGGGATTTGTATGATCAAGATGGGATTTGTCCCTCCTATGTAACGGGAGTGATATCTTCGGGCCCCTTGATAGAGTGAGACTTAGAAAATGCATGGCCATGCTCGGATGAGTTGATATACGATATCAATGTCATCAGTTTAAGTTGGTCTACTCGGTAATCAAGAAACCAAAGATTGGGCTATACGAGAGTGACACATTCCATGTCTCGTGCTTAGTCTTGATATCTTGGACAAAGGGACAATGGCATATATCGGTGATGATCATAAAGGTTTAGTCGAATCACCGACAATCTTGTCACTTGGGTAGCAATGATGTGTTGCTAGACACCGCTCATTGCTTATGATCATAAATGTGATTTATGATCATTGCCAACATGGTAAGAGCCTATTGGGTCGCACACATAGAGCTATTTGGATCATTAGAGTGCATCGGCTAATTATTTGGGTTATGGTTTCACAGTAATTTTGAATTAATAATGGGCCCAAAAGTTGAGCCATTATTAAGACCAAAATTGAAGCCTAATTGGATTAGGGCTTTGAAACCCATTAGGCCTGGAAGTTGAGTCTCATTATAAATATAGCTTTTAGTGAGAAATTCGTATCTTCTTGCCTTAGCCTCCCAAAAGGACAGCCGCACTCTTTTCTTGCAATTTCTTGGAGGACACCAGCTAGCACTGTGAGCGCAAGAAAAACGCATCTGCCGGGACATGGTGGAAGCGTGGTGATCCCAAGTGGCTCGTGTGGATACTATAGAGTGCTTGAAGACGTCAACTGTTTAGGTTTTGTGAGTCGACTCTACAGTTGGGTGAAAGATCTCAACCAAAAATTAGGTATGAAAATTTTTGAACACCCGGTTTACCCCGTTTTACTTGGATCCTGGAGGGTTTCAATTAAATTTTGCTGCACTTGTTTGGCTCCCGAAACCCAACAGCCGCACCCCTCCGACCATCCACCTCTATTCTACCCGTATTTTGAGCCTCCCCGTGATCCATCCGAGGGTCCATCTTCTTTCCCTCCGGTCGGTGCCTCTTCTGGCCACGATGACATGGGAGAGGATTAATAGGGGCGGGAACATCCGCCCCCAGGTATGATTCTTGAACAAATCCTTTCCATTGAGGACAATGCTATGATTAAGTTTGGGGGGGTTTTTGTTTGATAGTCATGCTTGACATTCCTTGTTTGTGCCATTGTTTTTAGACTAAGTTGTGTTCTTGAGATTTACCTTAATTTTGGTTGCTTTATTTAGGGTGTCTTTTTCTTTCATGTTTTTCTCTTATTCAATCTTTGTAGGTTGCATATAGGTTGCATGTAGGAGCATATAGGTTGATTTCTTTTCGTCTTTCCCTATTTCTATTTTTTTAGGACCCAATGGAAACCATCGTTGCATGTGGATGGATGTGGTTGCTAGTTTTACTCTCTTGAAGTTTTGGTGAATTTGGAAAGTTAGTTTTGAAACTTTTTGTAGAACCTTTATGGTGATGTTTTGAGCTTGGGAGTTGTGCTATGAACTTGTTCTCTTTTGAGATTCTTGTGCTTTGTTTTGATCTAGAACTTGCTTGAGGACCCGGCAAACCCATAGTAGTTGTATGAAACTTGAGGCCCGTTTGGTTTCATAGGATGAACCTTTTCCCCAAATAGCCAACCCTATCATGCTTCCTCTTAGTAAGCCCCTTTGTGCCTAATTGCTTATCTTTATCTCCTTACTTTTACCTGAGGTGGAAAATGGAAATCATGGGCTTAGAAGAAGCTGCATTGAGTTGAATGAAGTAGTAAAATAAGGGCAAATTTTGGGGGTCTGTTTATGTTTGAAAAAAATATATAAAATAAAAAAAATAAGAAAAAAAGAGAAAAATAATTTACTACTCTGCTGTTTCGTAGTATCGAAGTAGGTTGGGGTCTTCTCCTAAGGCAAGAGTCGATCACAACTCAAAAAAGATGCTCGAGACATGAGTATGATTTAAAAAAAAAAAGAATAAAATCACCTTTGATTGTATTAAGTTAGTAGCTTGGGTATAGGTAAAGCTCCTATTTGTACACTTGCCAAATGGCTAAATACATGAAGAGGAAATAGTAGTTGGCTAAAAGGTGTAATGTGTTAGTGAACGATGGGTTGACGCATGTTCAATTTGATCGTTTCTTTTAAGCCTTTGTTTTAGTTTTCTTTACCTCTTTAGCTCCACGTAGAAAGCCTTCATCTGGTTCCTCCTCTTGTCCTAGCCTGGACTCGCTGCAACCTTTCAAAAAATCACTCGAGCTTTGAGTTTTATACAACTTACCGTAGAAGAATATGGTAGGGGAAGTTGGATCCTCTTGCAAGCCTATGGAAAGAAGCATAGTATAAGTTCCAAGTTATATGGCACAACTCCTTTAGCAGGAATCGAGTTTAAGTGTTGAGGGTCATACCCTCAAGGGCTCCACCTTAAGTAGCAAAATTTGTCTTTCCTTAGTCACCATTTCTTCTTTTGTAGTTGAATTCGTGGATCATTGAAGTCCAGGTGTGGCAAATGGTTGACATTGTAGTTTCTTTGTTTTGATGTGTTAGTTTTCTAGGTTAGGGTGCAAGGGACTAGCTTAGGTTTAAGTTTGGGGGAGTTTGTTAAGTGCATAAATCAATGGTCAAAGTGTTGACTTTTTGGCAACTTTGACCGCTAATTACTTGTATGTCTGCCCTTTTATCTTAGTTTTTCTTGTTGTCATTGGCTTTCTATAGGTTGGGTGGTGTTGAGGACATCGTGGTTTGGAGCGGGATTGAGTGAGATGGAGTTTGGACGAAGGAAGTGGTTGAAGTTGGAAATGAAGGTTGGTGACGCGTCACCAACGTTAGCAACATTCTGTGGAGTTTTCATGCGTCGCCAGAATTTCAACCCAGTTGGTGACGCATCACCAACGTCTGCTCTGTTTCATCGAATCTCACAATTTTGATGGTCCCCCACACTTCCTACTTGGATGACTTGTCCAAAGAAGAGAGATTTTGATCCTTTTAGGGTTTTGGAAAAGAGGAATACAAGAAAAATGACCGAGGATATAAATAGGAGAAAGAAAGAAGAGCCTACACACCTACCTTTGCATCTTTCTCTTCACATCACTTCTTGGGTTTTCCACCATTGGAGGAGTCTTGAAGCTTGGAAAAGGTGACATCAGTCAAGAAGGCTTAGTCTTCTAAGGGCTAAAAAGGGTTTCTTCTTTGCCTTTTCTCTTTTAGTTGAATTTTTATAGATAGATTGTTTATGGGTTTGTTGTTGAACCACATGATGGTTTGTGAGTAGTTTGTTATATCTCTCTTAGAATGACATTTCTTTTCCTTGCTATTCAATGAATTTTTGTTTATGTTTGATGGATGTGGAGCACTTGTGTTGCCTTTACTTGTGCTTAATGTTATGTGTTGGTAGGCCACCATACACAACTCACTAATTCCACTTGATTCTTGAGAAAGGACCAAAAAAAGATGGAAAAGAAGTAGGGGGCTTAATGGGTTTTTTAGATTAGAGGTAATCTAGGAAGTTATTAGGTGTTTAAAGGAGGTTTAAGGTTTAATCCACCTTAGATTAAACTTGTGATTGAGTATTGCCTAGTTTAATCAAGGGTGAGCAAGAACTTATCTTGAGAAAGGGGTTTTTGAATTTAGAACCGCATCACCACACAAGGGGAGACTACATATGCCTTCATCTAGCTTGGGTAGCAAGGAAGAGAGGTGGAATCCTAGGGAGATGTTTACCCATTTTTTGCCCATTTCACAAGTCTATTTTAGTACTTAGTGCATCTTTAGAGCCTTTCATCTTTTAGTGCTTAGTAATTAGGAACTTCATTCTCTCTATTTCAATACTTATCATTGGTTAATTAGGTAGCTCAAGTAATTAAATTTCAATTCTTGGTAAAAAGCTCATTATCCCTTGGGACGATACCCATATTTGCCTTGTGGTACATGACGATTATGTACACTTGCGGGTAAATGAGGGTTATAAATGAAAAGCTCTTGGTTTTACAATAGTTTCCACTCGAAACAAGTTGTGCATGATTCCATTTCATTCTTAATAGGTTGCGAATGTTTCCACTTCATTCTTAACACATTGTGAAAGTTTCCATTCCAAACAAGTTTTAGAAGTTTCCTTTGCATTCTAAACAAGTTGTGAATCTTCCGTTTTCATTCTAAACTAGTTCTATGTGTTTCCATTTCATTCCGAACTAGTTGAGAATGTTTCCATTCCAAATAAGTTGTGTATGTGTACATTTCATTCTAAACAAGTTGTGAATGTTTCTATTCCAAACTAGTTATGAATGTTTCTATTTTATTATGAACAAGTTATTAATGTTTCCATTTCACTCTGAGCAAGTTGTGAACGTTTACAATTAATTCTAAACAAGTTGTGAATGTTTCCATTTTGAACAAGTTGTGAATGTTTCCATGTCACTCTAAACAAGTTATGAATGTTTCAATTTCATTCTATACTAGTTTTGAATGTTTCCATTTCTTTGTAACCAAGCTACGAATGTCCCCATTTCAAAGAAGATAGGCATGTTTCCATTTCATTTTAAACATGTTGTGACACCTTTGCTTTTCATTCTAAACAAGTTGTGAATGTTTCCATTTCACTCTAAACAAGTATTGAATGTTTCATTTCATACAAAACTAGATATGAATGTTTCCATTCCAAATTAGTTGTGAATGTTTCCATCTCAATCTAAATTAGTTGTGAATGCTTCCATTCCAATCGAAACAACTTTTGAGTGTTTTAATTTCTTTCCAAACTTGTTGTGAATGTTTTCGTTCCGAACAAGTTGTGAATGTTTCCATTTGATCATAAATAATATGTGAATCCATCCATTTTGTTTGAAACTAGTTGTTAATGTTTCCATTTCATTCTAAACTAGTTGTGAACATTTCCACTCCTTTCTAAACAAGTTGTGAAAGTTTCAATTCCATTCTAAACTAGTTGTGATTGTTTCCATTTCAAACTAGATGTTAATGTTTCCATTTCATTCCAAACTAGTTGTGAATGTTTCCATATCACTCAAAACAAGTTGGGAATGCTACCATTTCATTCTAAACAAGTTGCGAATGTTTTCATTACATTCTAAACTAGTTTTGTATGTTTCCATTTCAATTTGAACTAGCTTTTAGGATTCCCACTCCAAACAAGTTGTGAATGTTTCTATTTCATTTTGAAACAAGTTATGAGTGTTTCCATTTCATTTTAAACAAGTTGGTATTATTTCCATATCATTCGAAACAAGTTGTGAATGTTTCCATTTCATTCCAAACAAGTTGTGAATGTTTCCATTTCATTCCAAACTAGTTGTGAATGTTTCCATTTCATTCCAAACAAGTTATGAATGTTTCCATTTCATTCCAAACAAGTTGTGAATGTTTCCATTTCATTCCAAACAAGTTGTGAATGTTTCCATTTCATTCCAAACAACTTGTGAATGTTTCCATTTCATTCCAAACTAGTTGTGAATGTTTCCATTTCATTCCAAACTAGTTGTGAATGTTTCCATTTCATTCCAAACAAGTTGTGAATGTTTCCATTTCATTCCAAACAAGTTGTGAATGTTTCCATTTCATTCCAAACAAGTTGTGAATGTTTCCATTTCATTCCAAACTAGTTGTGAATGTTTCCATTTCATTCCAAACAAGTTGTGAATGTTTCCATTTCATTCCAAACAAGTTGTGAATGTTTCCATTTCATTCTAAACAAGTTGTGAATGTTTCCATTTGAATTCCAAAACAAGTTGTGAATGTTTCCATTTCATTCTAAACAAGTTGTGAATGTTTCCATTTCATTCCAAAACTAGTTGTGAATGTTTCCATTTCATTCCAAACTAGTTGTGAATGTTTCCATTTCATTCCAAACAAGTTGTGAATGTTTCCATTTCATTCCAAACAAGTTGTGAATGTTTCCATTTCATTCCAAACAAGTTGTGAATGTTTCCATTTCATTCCAAACAAGTTGTGAATGTTTCCATTTCATTCCAAACTAGTTGTGAATGTTTCCATTTCATTCCAAACAAGTTGTGAATGTTTCCATTTCATTCCAAACTAGTTGTGAATGTTTCCATTTCATTCCAAACAAGTTGTGAATGTTTCCATTTCATTCCAAACTAGTTGTGAATGTTTCCATTTCATTCCAAACAAGTTGTGAATGTTTCCATTTTCATTCCAAACTAGTTGTGAATGTTTCCATTCCAAACAAGTTGTGAATGTTTCCATTTCATTCCAAACAAGTTGTGAATGTTTCCATTTCATTCAAACAAGTTGTCATTGTTTCCAAACAAGTTGTGAATGTTTGAATGTTTTCATTCCAAACAAGTTGTGAATGTTTCCATTTCATTCCAAACAAGTTGTGAATGTTTCCATTTCATTCCAAACAAGTTGTGAATGTTTCCATTTCATTCCAAACAAGTTGTGAATGTTTTTCCATTTCATTCCAAACAAGTTGTGAATGTTTCCATTTCATTCCAAACAAGTTGTGAATGTTTCCATTTCATTCCAAACAAGTTGTGAATGTTTCCATTTCATTCCAAACAAGTTGTGAATGTTTCCATTTCATTTTAAACAAGTTGTGAATGTTTCCATTTCATTCCAAACAAGTTGTGAATGTTTCCATTTCATTCCAAACTAGTTGTGAATGTTTCCATTTCATTCCAAACAAGTTGTGAATGTTTCCATTTCATTCCAAACAAGTTGTGAATGTTTCCATTTCATTCCAAACAAGTTGTGAATGTTTCCATTTCATTCCAAACAAGTTGTGAATGTTTCCATTTCATTCCAAACAAGTTGTGAATGTTTCCATTTCATTCCAAACAAGTTGTGAATGTTTCCATTTCATTCCCAAACAAGTTGTGAATGTTTCCATTTCATTCCAAACAAGTTGTGAATGTTTCCATTTCATTCCAAACAAGTTGTGAATGTTTCCATTTCATTCCAAACAAGTTGTGAATGTTTCCATTTCATTCCAAACAAGTTGTGAATGTTTCCATTTCATTCCAAACAAGTTGTGAATGTTTCCATTTCATTCCAAACAAGTTGTGAATGTTTCCATTTCATTCCAAACAAGTTGTGAATGTTTCCATTTCATTCATTCCAAACAAGTTGTGAATGTTTCCATTTCATTCCAAACAAGTTGTGAATGTTTCCATTTCATTCCAAACAAGTTGTGAATGTTTCCATTTCATTCCAAACAAGTTGTGAATGTTTTTCCATTTCCATTTCATTCCAAACAAGTTGTGAATGTTTCCATTTCATTCCAAACAAGTTGTGAATGTTTCCATTTCATTCCAAACTAGTTGTGAATGTTTCCATTTCATTCCAAACAAGTTGTGAATGTTTCCATTTCATTCCAAACAAGTTGTGAATGTTTCCATTTCATTCCAAACAAGTTGTGAATGTTTCCATTTCATTCCAAACAAGTTGTGAATGTTTCCATTTCATTCCAAACAAGTTGTGAATGTTTCCATTTCATTCCAAACAAGTTGTGAATGTTTCCATTTCATTCCAAACAAGTTGTGAATGTTTCCATTTCATTCCAAACTAGTTGTGAATGTTTCCATTTCATTCCAAACAAGTTGTGAATGTTTCCATTTCATTCCAAACAAGTTGTGAATGTTTCCATTTCATTCCAAACAAGTTGTGAATGTTTCCATTTCATTCCAAACTAGTTGTGAATGTTTCCATTTCATTCCAAACAAGTTGTGAATGTTTCCATTTCATTCCAAACAAGTTGTGAATGTTTCCATTTCATTCCAAACTAGTTGTGAATGTTTCCATTTCATTCCAAACTAGTTGTGAATGTTTCCATTTCATTCCAAACTAGTTGTGAATGTTTCCATTTCATTCCAAACAAGTTGTGAATGTTTCCATTTCATTCCAAACTAGTTGTGAATGTTTCCATTTCATTCCAAACAAGTTGTGAATGTTTCCATTTCATTCCAAAAACTAGTTGTGAATGTTTCCATTTCATTCCAAACAAGTTGTGAATGTTTCCATTTCATTCCAAACAAGTTGTGAATGTTTCCATTTCATTCCAAACAAGTTGTGAATGTTTCCATTTCATTCCAAACAAGTTGTGAATGTTTCCATTTCATTCCAAACAAGTTGTGAATGTTTCCATTTCATTCCAAACTAGTTGTGAATGTTTCCATTTCATTCCAAACAAGTTGTGAATGTTTCCATTTCATTCCAAGTTGTGAAACATTTCATTGTAAACAAGTTTGAATGTTTCCATTTCATTCCAAACAAGTTGTGAATGTTTCCATTTCATTCCAAACAAGTTGTGAATGTTTCCATTTCATTCCAAACAAGTTGTGAATGTTTCCATTTCATTCCAAACAAGTTGTGAATGTTTCCATTTCATTCCAAACAAGTTGTGAATGTTTCCATTTCATTCCAAACAAGTTGTGAATGTTTCCATTTCATTCCAAACAAGTTGTGAATGTTTCCATTTCATTCCAAACAAGTTGTGAATGTTTCCATTTCATTCCAAACAAGTTGTGAATGTTTCCATTTCATTCCAAACAAGTTGTGAAATGTTTCCATTTCATTCCAAACAAGTTGTGAATGTTTCCAGTTTGAATGTTTCCATTTCCAAACAAGTTGTGAATGTTTCCATTTCATTCCAAACAAGTTGTGAATGTTTCCATTTCATTCCAAACAAGTTGTGAATGTTTCCATTTCATTCCAAACAAGTTGTGAATGTTTCCATTTCATTCCAAACAAGTTGTGAATGTTTCCATTTCATTCCAAACTAGTTGTGAATGTTTCCATTTCATTTTCAGTTGTGAATGTTTCCAAACAAGTTGTGAATGTTTCCATTTCATTCCAAACAAGTTGTGAATGTTTCCATTTCATTCCAAACAAGTTGTGAATGTTTCCATTTCATTCCAAACAAGTTGTGAATGTTTCCATTTCATTCCAAACAAGTTGTGAATGTTTCCATTTCATTCCAAACAAGTTGTGAATGTTTCCATTTCATTCCAAACAAGTTGTGAATGTTTCCATTTCATTCCAAACTAGTTGTGAATGTTTCCATTTCATTCTAAACTAGTTGTGAATGTTTCCATTTCATTCCAAACAAGTTGTGAATGTTTCCATTTCATTCCAAACAAGTTGTGAAAGTTTCCATTTCATTCCAAACAAGTTGTGAATGTTTCCATTTCATTCCAAACAAGTTGTGAATGTTTCCATTTCATTCCAAACTAGTTGTGAATGTTTCCATTTCATTCCAAACTAGTTGTGAATGTTTCCATTTCATTCCAAACAAGTTGTGAATGTTTCCATTTCATTCCAAACTAGTTGTGAATGTTTCCATTTCATTCCAAACAAGTTGTGAATGTTTCCATTTCATTCCAAACAAGTTGATGTTTCCATTTCATTCCAAACAAGTTGTGTTTCCATTTCATTCCAAACTAGTTGTGAATGTTTCCATTTCATTCCAAACAAGTTGTGAATGTTTCCATTTCATTCCAAACTAGTTGTGAATGTTTCCATTTCATTCCAAAATTAGTTGTGAATGTTTCCATTTCATTCCAAATTAGTTGTGAATGTTTCCATTTCATTCAAAATTGTTGTGAATGTTTCCATTTCATTCCAAACTAGTTGTGAATGTTTCCATTTCATTCCAAACTAGTTGTGAATGTTTCCATTTCATTCCAAAAGAAGTTATGAATGTTTCCATTTCATTCCAAACTAGTTGTGAATGTTTCTATTTCATTCCAAACAAGTTGTGAATGTTTCCATTTCATTCCAAACTAGTTGTGAATGTTTCCATTTCATTCCAAACTAGTTGTGAATGTTTCCGTTTCATTCCAAACTAGTTTTGATTGTTTCCATTTCATTCCAAACAAGTTGTGAATGTTTCCATTTCATTCCAAACAAGTTGTGAATGTTTACATTTCACTCCAAAACAAGTTGTGAATGTTTCCATTTCATTCCAAACTAGTTGTGAATGTTTCCATTTCATTCCAAACAAGTTGTGAATGTTTCCATTTCATTCCAAACTAGTTGTGAATGTTTCCATTTCATTCCAAACTAGTTGTGAATGTTTCCATTTCATTCCAAACTAGTTGTGAATGTTTCCATTTCATTCCAAACAAGTTGTGAATGTTTCCATTGATTCCAAACAAGTTTGAAACCCTCCATGTGATACGATCAAAGAAGGCACAACCAAGGATGGCAAGGATCCATTGAAGATAACTAGTGGACCATTGACAAGGAAGAAGGCTAAGGAGCTCACTAGTGCACTTCAAGCTCGGATGTTGACAGATTGGCGATGTTCTGGTGGAAAAATCATATCTTGAGCTAAACAGATCAGAATTGAGTGATTCTTGATTCATTGGAAAGCTAACATCTGGAGCTACAAATCATATGAAGACCATGAAACCCAGTTTTCACGTTAAGGAGGTCCAATTTAGCTTCAAAGTCGCGATTTGTGAGTTATCGCTGGTTCAGAAGCAGTTGCAGTATTTTGGGCATATCTTTGGCTTTAGATGTCCGTTTTGTGTGGTTCAGGTGTCATTTCAAAGCTAAGAAAGAGATCTACAACTTTCATGCTTTGAATTTTGAGAAATCATGGCTGCATCAAGTTCGAATTTCAGCTTGAAGTTGAAGACACAAGCAGGAACCACCTGAGAAGACTATTTTGGGGTTTTTATGGCCAATCTTGTTTTGTAACGTATTTTATTTTATTTTCCTATTTATTTACATTATTTAGGATGTTATTTAGGCCATGGAAGTGATTCAGGTCACTTAGGATAAATGGAATTCGCTGCACACCTTAAACATGTGTTAAAAGGGTGTAGGAATCCTAGTTTGACTAGGTTTTCTTGAGTCCTTTGTAACTAGGTTTCCTAGGTGACTTGGGCTGCGAATTTTGCCCAGATTTTTACCCTAGTTTAGGCCTATATAAAGGCACATATTCTGGATGTAAACACACAGATTATTGCCGAAATAATATTGCTCTTTGGAGAGGTTTTCTCTTTGGTTCTTTGTGGACTACCTTGGTGCACAAGTGTGCTTGTGTTCTTGGTGTTCTTATACTTCTCGTTTCTAGTCACAGGTTGATTAGGGGTGGGGGTCTTCAAATCCAGTCTCTTTGATGTCTTGTGGAGCTTGAAAAACATCTTGGGCGCGTTTCATGGTCTTTATACCATCGGGGTTCGCATCAGTTGGTATCAGAGCCACAAGTTCCATTGAAGGACATATCTTTGTGTTCTTGTTTATCTTCGGTTTTCTTTCAATTTTTTTCAGTAATTTCATGTCTTAATTCTCTGTTTTAATCCTTTTTCTTCTTGTTTCAGGTCTGTCCTTTTTATTCCATCCTTGTTCAAGTCCGAAAATCACAAAAACAACAAAAAGAAGTCAATCCGTGTTGTCTAGTGTTCTCGGTTTCAAATTGTTTGTTCTTGTTTATTTCTTATCTTTCTGTTTCGTGTCCAGCCCTATTAATCTCTCTTGTTTTCATTGTTTCCAGCATCCTAGAGTCAAGAAAACACAAAAAAAAAGAAGGATCCAAATTCAGGAAGTTTCGGTACAACAAAAGTTGTTTCAAATTGTGCAAGTTTCAATAGTTTCTTGTTTTGGCCGAATAGAAAACTGACTTTTTGTCTTTGGCAGCAAGGAATTTCAAGGAGAACGTTTGTTTAGCATCAAAACAGCAAGCAAAAAAAAAAAAAAAAAAAAGGAGAAAAAAAAAGAAAAGAAAAGAAAAAGAAAAGAAAAGAAAAGAAAAGAGCTTGCAAAAAAGAAGTTTTTCACAAAGTGTTGAAAGTTTTGTGCCCCAAAACCTATCCCATTGTTTTTGAGCCAAAAAGCTTTCTTTGTGGTTCTTGTGATCATCAATTGCAAGGGCTTCCTAGAGTCTTTTAAAGCTTGTTTAGCCCACCTCTTTTGGAGTCAAAATAGTTCTTCAAAAATTCAAGTTTTCTTGTGTGCTTTGAGGATAGTTTTCTTAGAACTTTTGAGAACTCTTTGAATAGCAATATCTCACTAACAAATTGAGTGTTTGAGTGTTCATCTTTTGAGTGAAACACGTGAGGTGAGTGTTTGTGAGGATCTTTGTTATTTTCAGGAGTATGGAGGGCCAGGAGGATAGGAGGATGGAAGTGAGAAACAATGATGAGCCAACCATGAGAGAGCTTCAAGAAACTCTCAATAGACTTGTGGGGAGGATTGAGGACATTGACTTGAGGTTGCCAAGGAGACCAAATCCCATCTTGCAACCAAGGAGAGGTCCAAGGAGAGAAGAACCCGAGGAGGAAGAAGGAGTTTGGCATGACCATGGGCTTCCAAGGAGGGGGGAGCCAAGGGAGGACAACAATCTCAACTCCATCAAGCTTACCATTCCATCCTTCCAAGGGAGGAGTGATCCCGATGCATATTGGGAGTGGGAGCAAAAGATTGAGATGGTGTTTGATTGCCATCATTACTCCGAGGAAAAGAAGGTTAAATTGGCTACCATAAAGTTCACTAATTATGCTCTTGTATGGTGGAATCAGGATGTTATTTCTAGGAGAAGGAATGAGGAGGAGCCCATACACACATGGAGAGCCCTTAAAGCCTTAATGAGGAGGAGATTTGTTCCTAGCTACTACACTAAAGATCAACGCCTCAAGCTTCAAAAGCTAGTGCAAGGCCAAAGGAGTGTGGAGGACTACCATAAAGACTTGGAGATAACCTTGACCCGAGCCAACATCATGGAGGATGAGGAGACCACCATTGCTAGATTCATTAATGGTCTCAATCCTGAGATTGCCAACAAAGTGGAAATGGCGCCTTATTTCAACATGGAGGATTTGCTTCATTATGCCACCAAGGCCGAAAGGATCATCAAAAGGTCCAAGGCATCCAAGATGTCTCAAGGAGGAATTTCCACATGGAGAGGAGCATGGAGCAAGGATGTAAGAGAAGTACCCAAGCCAAAAGTGGAGGCCACAAAAGGAGACTTGTCTCGGCATCAACAAGAAAAGTCAATCATGCTTGTACCACTTTCACCACAACAAGTCTTGGAGGATCAAAGAAAATTTCAAAGTGAGGTTGAGAGAAAAGTAAATGAGGGGAAAGTTGAGGGCAAGAGTGATGAGGGGAAAGCCGAGAGAACAACCGAGAGATTAAGTGAGAAGAGTGAACATGAGGGGAAGAAGAGTGGAGAGTTCCCGAGAGAAGAAATTGAGTGCGAAGTTGAGAGAAGACAAGAGTGCAATGAACCTAAGCCGAGTGAAGAGAGAAAGACCTACAGAGAAGCCATACTTTCATCTAACATAACAAAGTCTTTTTCTAGTGTTGTGTTGTCTTCTTTTCAGGACTTAAGTGGAGATGAACTACAAGAATCAAGTGAGTTGCTGCCCATTAAAGAAGTTGGTGTTCCCAATATTCCAAGCCATGTCCCATGCATCAAACCAACAAAGGAGGTTGAAAAGGAACAATTTGAGGTAAGTCCAAGTGATTTCATATGCAAAAGTTTGCCTAACATTGTTTCTTATCCTATGTTTCAAGGGGATGAAATTAATGCAACTCCAACCAAAGCCATTGAGTGCAAAGGTGAAAATTTTGTGGTTCCTACACCAAAGGAAGATACTTGGAGACTAAGTCCAACCACTGTAATGTATTTCTTCCTAACACCTAGATTTGATGTAGTTTTGCATGAAAATCTCAAACAATGTGTGTTTGCTTGCAATGTTATTTTGACAAATGGTTTTCATGAAACTAGATTAAGAGAAGGAAGTAAGCATGAAACTTTGACAAAATATGGTTTTAAAGCTTCTAATTCTTTGGTTTTGTCAAATCCTCTTTGGAATTGCTTGAGTTTCTCTAAAGAAAAATCTGTTTTGGAGTCTTTTGTTTTTGAATTTGTTTGTTTTGCATCCATTTCACATTGTTTTGTTTTGCCTCAAGTTAAATCTACTTCTTTGGAATTTTTCATGCATAAATTAGCTCATACACATACATTACATACTTCTTTGATTGCCATTCATGTTCAGCCCATTTTTGTGTGTCAATCTTTAATTTCCAGCAAGCATTTTTTTGTCATGACACATGCATTACACAAACTTTTGAGCATTGATCTTTTTGCTTTATGTCCAAACCTGAAAGTTTTTATTTTGAGTGAAAATTCTGGTTTTAAATTCAGCCTTTTAAGGAGGTATGTTGAGTCCTTTGTTTTGTGTCACATCCCATTCACAAATTTCATGCATTGTTGTGCATATACATGCAAAAATAAGTTTGCTACTGAATTGGTTTCACTTAATCCTATCTACTCCAATCTTGTTTCATTTAAAATGCTTAGGATTTTTGTGAAATTCGTGCATCCTTGTTTTGTTATTAGTTTAGGCCACATTGTGTTCAATTCTTGTTTGTTTGAATGGCCTATGCAAACTATTGTCTTGACATGCATAACTTGTGTTTTTCATAACCATAACACTTGTGTGAGTTTAGGTCCATTTGTTTTGAGTGCATACAGCATCCCTAAGGTAAATTATTCCTACACTTTTCCTAGTTGTGAGAGTAATGTTTTTGAGATGGCAAAGGCAATGAAAGTGATGCCTAGAGTTAAGATGAAAATTGTGCAAAATTTCAGATTTTTTGTGCTAATTGTTTCTAACTTTGTTTTTGACCCTGGAGGTATCAAAATTATCATTGCATTTGGATATTGGTTCAGGTTTTTCACAAGATTAAAGCTCCATACACAAGCATTCCATGCTATTGGTGCTTATGTGAAAGGTAAGTGCTTATGTGTTGATTATTTCATTGTTATTGATTCAATTCCCTTTTCTAATGTAGGTTTTGATTCGAGGACGAATCCTTCTAAGGAGGGGGGAGCTGATATGATCAAAGAAGGCACAACCAAGGATGGCAAGGATCCATTGAAGATAACTAGTGGACCATTGACAAGGAAGAAGGCTAAGGAGCTCACTAGTGCACTTCAAGCTCTGGATGTTGACAGATTGGCGATGTTCTGGTAGAAAAATCATATCTTGAGCTAAACAGATCAGAATTGAGTGATTCTTGATTCATTGGAAAGCTAACATCTGGAGCTACAAATCATATGAAGACCATGAAACCCAGTTTGCACGTTAAGGAGGTCCAATTTAGCTTCAAAGTCACGATTTGCGAGTTATCGCTGGTTCAGAAGCAGTTGCAGTATTTTGGGCATATCTTTGGCTTTAGATGTCCGTTTTGTGTGGTTCAGGTGTCATTTCAAAGCTAAGAAAGAGATCTACAACTTTCATGCTTTGCATTTTGAGAAATCATGGCTGCATCAAGTTCGAATTTCAGCTTGAAGTTGAAGACACAAGCAGGAACCACCTGAGAAGACTATTTTGGGGTTTTTATGGCCAATCTTATTTTGTAACGTATTTTATTTTAGTTTCCTATTTATTTACATTATTTAGGATGTTATTTAGGCCATGGAAGTGATTCAGGTCACTTAGGATAAATGGAATTCGCTGCACACCTTAAACATGTGTTAAAAGGGTGTCAGAATCCTAGTTTGACTAGGTTTTCTTGAGTCCTTTGTAACTAGGTTTCCTAGGTGACTTGGGCTGCGAATTTTGCCCAGATTTTTACCCTAGTTTAGGCCTATATAAAGGCACATATTCTGGATGTAAACACACAGATTGACATGAAATAATATTGCTCTTTGGAGAGGTTTTCTCTTTGGTTCTTTGTGGACTACCTTGGTGCACAAGTGTGCTTGTGTTCTTGGTGTTCTTATACTTCTCGTTTCTAGTCACAGGTTGATTAGGGGTGGGGGTCTTCAAATCCAGTCTCTTTGATGTCTTGTGGAGCTTGAAAAACATCTTGGGCGCGTTTCATGGTCTTTATACCATCGGGGTTCGCATCATCCAAACAGTTGTGAATGAATTTTCCATTTCATTCCAAACAAGTTGTGAATGTTTCCATTTCATTCCAAACTTGTTGTGAATGTTTCCATTTCATTCATTCCATTTCATTCCAAACAAGTTGTGAATGTTTCCATTTCTTTCCAAAACAAGTTGTGAATGTTTCCATTTCATTCCAAACTAGTTGTGAATGTTTCCATTTCATTCCAAACAAGTTGTGAATGTTTCCATTTCATTCCAAACTAGTTGTGAATGTTTCCATTTCATTCCAAACTAGTTGTGAATGTTTCCATTTCATTCCAAACTAGTTGTGAATGTTTCCATTTCATTCCAAACTAGTTGTGAATGTTTCATTTCATTCCAAACAGTTGTGAATGTTTCCATTTCATTCCAAACAAGTTGTGAATGTTTCCATTTCATTCCAAACAAGTTGTGAATGTTTCCATTTCATTCCAAATAGTTGTGAATGTTTCCATTTCATTCCAAACAAGTTGTGAATGTTTCCATTTCATTCCAAACAAGTTGTGAATGTTTCCATTTCATTCCAAACAAGTTGTGAATGTTTCCATTTCATTCCAAACAAGTTGTGAATGTTTCCATTTCATTCCAAACAAGTTGTGAATGTTTCCATTTCATTCCAAACTAGTTGTGAATGTTTCCATTTCATTCCAAACTAGTTGTGAATGTTTCCATTTCATTCCAAACAAGTTGTGAATGTTTCCATTTCATTCCAAACTAGTTGTGAATGTTTCCATTTCATTCCAAACTAGTTGTGAATGTTTCCATTTCATATCCAAACAAGTTGTGAATGTTTCCATTTCATTCCAAACTAGTTGTGAATGTTTCCATTTCATTCCAAACAAGTTGTGAATGTTTCCATTTCATTCCAAACAAGTTGTGTTTGTTTTCATTTCCAAACTTCATGTTCATTCCAAACCAGTTGTGAATGTTTCCATTTCATTCCAAACAAGTTGTGAATGTTTCCATTTCATTCCAAACTAGTTGTGAATGTTTCCATTTCATTCCAAACTAGTTGTGAATGTTTCCATTTCATTCCAAACAAGTTGTGAATGTTTCCATTTCATTCCAAACAAGTTGTGAATGTTTCCATTTCATTCCAAACTAGTTGTGAATGTTTCCATTTCATTCCAAACAAGTTGTGAATGTTTCCATTTCATTCCAAACTAGTTGTGAATGTTTCCATTTCATTCCAAACTTGTTGTGAATGTTTCCATTTCATTCCAAACTAGTTGTGAATGTTTCCATTTCATTCCAAACAAGTTGTGAATGTTTCCATTTCATTCCAAACTAGTTGTGAATGTTTCCATTTCATTCCAAACAAGTTGTGAATGTTTCCATTTCATTCCAAACTAGTTGTGAATGTTTCCATTTCATTCCAAACAAGTTGTGAATGTTTCCATTTCATTCCAAACTAGTTGTGAATGTTTCCATTTCATTCCAAACTAGTTGTGAATGTTTCCATTTCATTCCAAACAAGTTGTGAATGTTTCCATTTCATTCCAAACTAGTTGTGAATGTTTCCATTTCATTCCAAACTAGTTGTGAATGTTTCCATTTCATTCCAAACTAGTTGTGAATGTTTCCATTTCATTCCAAACAAGTTGTGAATGTTTCCATTTCATTCCAAACTAGTTGTGAATGTTTCCATTTCATTCCAAACAAGTTGTGAATGTTTCCATTTCATTCCAAACAAGTTGTGAATGTTTCCATTTCATTCCAAACTAGTTGTGAATGTTTCCATTTCATTCCAAACTAGTTGTGAATGTTTCCATTTCATTCCAAACTAGTTGTGAATGTTTCCATTTTCATTCCAAACAAGTTGTGAATGTTTCCATTTCATTCCAAACTAGTTGTGAATGTTTCCATTTCATTCCAAACAAGTTGTGAATGTTTCCATTTCATTCCAAACAAGTTGTGAATGTTTCCATTTCATTCCAAACAAGTTGTGAATGTTTCCATTTCATTCCAAACTAGTTGTGAATGTTTCCATTTCATTCCAAACAAGTTGTGAATGTTTCCATTTCATTCCAAACTTGTTTGTGAATGTTTCCATTTCATTCAAAACTAGTTGTGAATGTTTCCATTTCATTCCAAACTAGTTGTGAATGTTTCCATTTCATTCCAAACTAGTTGTGAATGTTTCCATTTCATTCCAAACTAGTTGTGAATGTTTCCATTTCATTCCAAACAAGTTGTGAATGTTTCCATTTCATTCCAAACAAGTTGTGAATGTTTCCATTTCATTCAAAACAAGTTGTGAATGTTTCCATTTCATTCCAAACAAGTTGTGAATGTTTCCATTTCATTCCAAACTAGTTGTGAATGTTTCCATTTCATTCCAAACAAGTTGTGAATGTTTCTATTTTCATTCCAAACAAGTTGTGAATGTTTCCATTTCATTCCAAACAAGTTGTGAATGTTTCCATTTCATTCCAAACTTAGTTGTGAATGTTTCCATTTTTCATTCCAAACAAGTTGTGAATGTTTCCATTTCATTCCAAACAAGTTGTGAATGTTTCCATTTCCAAAAACAAGTTGTGAATGTTTCCATTTCATTCCAAACTAGTTGTGAATGTTTCCATTTCATTCCAAACAAGTTGTGAATGTTTCCATTTCATTCCAAACAAGTTGTGAATGTTTCCATTTCATTCCAAACAAGTTGTGAATGTTTCCATTTCATTCCAAACAAGTTGTGAATGTTGTGAATGTTTCCATTTCATTCCAAACAAGTTGTGAATGTTTCCATTTCATTCCAAACAAGTTGTGAATGTTTCCATTTCATTCCAAACTAGTTGTGAATGTTTCCATTTCATTCCAAACAAGTTGTGAATGTTTTCCATTTCATTCCGTACAAGTTGTGAATGTTTCCATTTCATTCCAAACTAGTTGTGAATGTTTCCATTTCATTCCAAACTAGTTGTGAATGTTTCCATTTCATTCCAAACAAGTTGTGAATGTTTCCATTTCATTCTAAACTAGTTGTGAATGTTTCCATTTCATTCCAAACTAGTTGTGAATGTTTCCAATTCATTCCAAACTAGTTGTGAATGTTTCCATTTCATTCCAAACAAGTTGTGAATGTTTCCATTTCATTCCAAACTAGTTGTGAATGTTTCCATTTCATTACAAAACAAGTTGTGAATGTTTCCATTTCATTCCAAACAAGTTGTGAATGTTTCGATTTCATTCCAAACTAGTTGTGAATGTTTCCATTTCATTCCAAACTAGTTGTGAATGTTTCCATTTCATTCCAAACAAGTTGTGAATGTTTCCATTTCATTCCAAAAAGTTGTGAATGTTTCCATTTCATTCCAAACTAGTTGTGAATGTTTCCATTTCATTCCAAACTAGTTGTGAATGTTTCCATTTCATTCCAAACTAGTTGTGAATGTTTCCATTTCATTCCAAACAAGTTGTGAATGTTTCCATTCATTCCATTCAAGTTGTGAATGTTTCCATTTCATTCCAAACAAGTTGTGAATGTTTCCATTTCATTCCAAACAAGTTGTGAATGTTTCCATTTCATTCCAAACTAGTTGTGAATGTTTCCATTTCATTCCAAACTAGTTGTGAATGTTTCCATTTCATTCCAAACTAGTTGTGAATGTTTCCATTTCATTCCAAAACAAGTTGTGAATGTTTCCATTTCATTCAAAACAAGTTGTGAATGTTTCCATTTCATTCCAAACAAGTTGTGAATGTTTTCCATTTCATTCCAAACATGTTGTGAATGTTTCCATTTCATTCCAAAAAAGTTGTGAATGTTTCCATTTCATTCCAAACAAGTTGTGAATGTTTCCATTTCATTCCAAACAAGTTGTGAATGTTTCCATTTCATTCAAAACTAGTTGTGAATGTTTCCATTTCATTCCAAACAAGTTGTGAATGTTTCCATTTCATTCCAAACTAGTTGTGAATGTTTCCATTTCATTCCAAACAAGTTGTGAATGTTTCCATTTCATTCCAAACAAGTTGTGAATGTTTCCATTTCATTCAAAACTAGTTGTGAATGTTTCATTTCATTCCAAACAAGTTGTGAATGTTTCCATTTCATTCCAAACAAGTTGTGAATGTTTCCATTTCATTCCAAACAAGTTGTGGAATGTTTCCATTTCATTCAAAACAAGTTGTGAATGTTTCCATTTCATTCCAAACAAGTTGTGAATGTTTCCATTTCATTCCAAAACAGTTGTGAATGTTTCCATTTCATTCCAAAACTAGTTGTGAATGTTTCCATTTCATTCCAAACAAGTTGTGAATGTTTCCATTTCATTCCAAACTAGTTGTGAATGTTTCCATTTCATTCCAAAACTAGTTGTGAATGTTTCCATTTCATTCCAAACAAGTTGTGAATGTTTCCATTTCATTCCCAAACAAGTTGTGAATGTTTCCTTTTCATTCCAAACAAGTTGTGAATGTTTCCATTTCATTCCAAACAAGTTGTGAATGTTTCCATTTCATTCCAAAACAAGTTGTGAATGTTTCCATTTCATTCCAAACTAGTTGTGAATGTTTCCATTTCATTCCAAACAAGTTGTGAATGTTTCCATTTCATTCCAAACTAGTTGTGAATGTTTCCATTTCATTCCAAACAAGTTGTGAATGTTTCCATTTCATTCCAAACAAGTTGTGAATGTTTCCATTTCATTCCAAACAAGTTGTGAATGTTTCCCAATGTTTTCATTTCAAAACAAGTTGTGAATGTTTCCATTTCATTCCAAACAAGTTGTGAATGTTTCCATTTCATTCCAAACAAGTTGTGAATGTTTCCATTTCATTCCAAACTAGTTGTGAATGTTTCCATTTCATTCAAAACTAGTTGTGAAAGTTTCCATTTCATTCCAAACTAGTTGTGAATGTTTCCATTTCATTCCAAACAAGTTGTGAATGTTTCCATTTCATTCAAAACTAGTTGTGAATGTTTCCATTTCATTCCAAACAAGTTGTCAATGTTTCCATTTCATTCCAAACAAGTTTTGAATGTTTCCATTTCATTCCAAACTAGTTGTGAATGTTTCCATTTCATTCCAAACTAGTTGTGAATGTTTCCATTTCATTCACAAACAAGTTGTGAATGTTTCTATTTCATTCAAAACAAGTTGTGAATGTTTCCATTTCATTCCAAACAAGTTGTGAATGTTTCCATTCATTTCCAAACTAGTTGTGAATGTTTCCATTTCATTCCAAACAAGTTGTGAATGTTTCCATTTCATTCCAAACAAGTTGTGAATGTTTCCATTTCATTCCAAACAAGTTGTGAATGTTTCCATTTCATTCCAAACTAGTTGTGAATGTTTCCATTTCATTCCAAACAAGTTGTGAATGTTTCCATTTCATTCCAAACAAGTTGTGAATGTTTCCATTTCATTCAAAACAAGTTGTGAATGTTTCAATTTCATTCCAAACAGGTTGTGAATGTTTCAATTTCATTCCAAACAAGTTGTGAATGTTTCCATTTCATTCCAAACTAGTTGTGAGTGTTTCAATTTCATTCCAAACAAGTTGTGAATGTTTCCATTTCATTCCAAACTAATTGTGAATGTTTCCATTTCATTCCAAACAAGTTTTGAATGTTTCAATTTCATTCCAAACAAGTTGTGAATGTTTCCATTTCATTCCAAACAAGTTGTGAATGTTTCCATTTCATTCCAAACAAGTTGTGAATGTTTCCATTTGATTCCAAAACAAGTTGTGAATGTTTCCATTTCATTCCAAACAAGTTGTGAATGTTTCCATTTCATTCCAAACAAGTTGTGAATGTTTCCATTTCATTCCAAAACAGCTGAATGTTGTGGAAACAGGTTGTGAATGTTTCCATTTCATTCCAAACATGTTGTGAATGTTTCCATTTCATTCCAAACAAGTTGTGAATGTTTCCATTTCATTCCAAACAAGTTGTGAATGTTTCCATTTCATTTCAAAACAAGTTGTGAACGTTTCCATTTCATTCCAAACTAGTTGTGAATGTTTCCATTTCATTCCAAACAAGTTGTGAATGTTTCCATTTCATTCCAAACAAGTTGTGAATGTTTCCATTTCATTCTAAACAAGTTGTGAATGTTTCCATTTCATTCCAAACAAGTTGTGAATGTTTCCATTTCATTCCAAACAAGTTGTGAATGTTTCCATTTCATTCCAAACAAGTTGTGAATGTTTCCATTTCATTCCAAACCAAGTTGGGAATGTTTCCATTTCATTCCAAACTAAGTTGTGAATGTTTCCTTTTCTTTCCAAACAAGTTGTGAATGTTTCCATTTCATTCCAAACTTGTTGTGAATGTTTCCATTTCATTCCAAACAAGTTGTGAATGTTTCCATTTCTTTCCAAACTAGTTGTGAATGTTTCCAATTCATTCGAAACAAGTTGTGAATGTTTCCATTTCATTCCAAACAAGTTGTGAATGTTTCCATTTCATTCCAAAAACTAGTTGTGAATGTTTCCATTTCATTCCAAACAAGTTGTGAATGTTTCCCCTTCATTCCAAACTAGTTGTGAATGTTTCCATTTCATTCCAAACAAGTTGTGAATGTTTCCATTTCAAAAAAGTTGTGAATGTTTCCATTTCATTCCAAACTATGTTGTGAATGTTTCCATTTCATTCCAAACAAGTTGTGAATGTTTTCCCCATTTCATTCCAAAACAAGTTGTGAATGTTTCCATTTCATTCCAAACAAGTTGTGAATGTTTCCATTTCATTCCAAACAAGTTGTGAATGTTTCCATTTCATTCCAAACAAGTTGTGAATGTTTCCATTTCATTCCAAACTAGTTGCTGAATGTTTCTATTTCATTCCAAACAAGTTGTGAATGTTTCCATTTCATTCCAAACAAGTTGTGAATGTTTCCATTTCATTCCAAAACAAGTTGTGAATGTTTCCATTTCATTCCAAACTAGTTGTGAATGTTTCCATTTCATTCCAAACAAGTTGTGAATGTTTCCTTTTCATTCCAAACAAGTTGTGAATGTTTCCATTTCATTCCAAACAAGTTGTGAATGTTTCCATTTCATTCCAAACAAGTTGTGAATGTTTCCATTTCATTCCAAACAAGTTGTGAATGTTTTCCATTTGAATGTTTCCATTTTATTCCAAACAAGGTGTGAAATGTTTCCATTTCATTTCCAAACGTAGTTGTGAATGTTTCATTTCATTCCAAACTAGTTGTGAATGTTTCCATTTCATTCCAAACAAGTTGTGAATGTTTCCATTTCATTCCAAACAAGTTGTGAATGTTTCCATTTCATTCCAAACAAGTTGTGAATGTTTCCATTTCATTCCAAACAAGTTGTGAATGTTTCCATTTCATTCTGCAAACAAGTTGTGAATGTTTCCATTTCATTCCAAACAAGTTGTGAATGTTTCCATTTCATTCCAAACTAGTTGTGAATGTTTCCATTTCATTCCAAACAAGTTGTGAATGTTTCCATTTCATTCCAAACTAGTTGTGAATGTTTCCATTTCATTCCAAACAAGTTGTGAATGTTTCCATTTCATTCCAAACAAGTTGTGAATGTTTCCATTTCATTCCAAACAAGTTGTGAAACTTTTCCATTTCATTCCAAACACAAGTTGTGAATGTTTCCATTTCATTCCAAACTTGTTGTGAATGTTTCCATTTCATTCCAAACCAGTTGTGAATGTTTCCATTTCATTCCAAACAAGTTGTGAATGTTTCCATTTCATTCCAAACAAGTTGTGAATGTTTCCATTTCATTCCAAAACAAGTTGTGAATGTTTCCATTTCATTCCAAACAAGTTGTGAATGTTTCCATTTCATTCCAAACAAGTTGTGAATGTTTCCATTTCATTCCAAACAAGTTGTGAATGTTTCCATTTCATTCCAAACTAGTTGTGAATGTTTCCATTTCATTCCAAACAAGTTGTGAATGTTCCAATTTCATTCCAAACAAGTTGTGAATGTTTCCATTTCATTCCAAACAAGTTGTGAATGTTTCCATTTCATTCCAAACAAGTTGTGAATGTTTCCATTTCATTCCAAACTTGTTGTGAATGTTTCCATTTCATTCCAAACAAGTTGTGAATGTTTCAATTTCATTCCAAACTAGTTGTGAATGTTTCCATTTCATTCCAAACTTGTTGTGAATGTTTCCATTTCATTCCAAACAAGTTGTGAATGTTTCCATTTCATTCCAAACTAGTTGTGAATGTTTCCATTTCATTCCAAACAAGTTGTGAATGTTTCCATTTCATTCCATAAAAGTTGTGAATGTTTCCATTTCATTCCAAACAAGTTGTGAATGTTTCCATTTCATTCCAAACAAGTTGTGAATGTTTCCATTTCATTCCAAACAAGTTGTGAATGTTTCCATTTCATTCCAAACTAGTTGTGAATGTTTCCATTTCATTCCAAAATAGTTGTGAATGTTTCCATTTCATTCCAAACAAGTTGTGAATGTTTCCATTTCATTCCAAAACAAGTTGTGAATGTTTCCATTTCATTCCAAACAAGTTGTGAATGTTTCCATTTCATTTCCAAAACTAGTTGTGAATGTTTCCATTTCATTCCAAACAGGTTGTGAATGTTTCCATTTCATTCCAAACTAGTTGTGAATGTTTCCATTTCATTCCAAACTAGTTGTGAATGTTTCCATTTCATTCCAAACAAGTTGTGAATGTTTCCATTTCATTCAAAACAAGTTGTGAATGTTTCCATTTCATTCCAAACTAGTTGTGAATGTTTCCATTTCATTCCAAACAAGTTGTGAATGTTTCCATTTCATTCCAAACAAGTTGTGAATGTTTCCATTTCATTCCAAACAAGTTGTGAATGTTTCCATTTCATTCCAAACAAGTTGTGAATGTTTCCATTTCATTCCAAACAAGTTGTGAATGTTTCCATTTCATTCCAAACTAGTTGTGAATGTTTCCATTTCATTCCAAAAGAAGTTGTGAATGTTTCCATTTCATTCCAAACTAGTTGTGAATGTTTCCATTTCCATTTCATTCCAAACTAGTTGTGAATGTTTCCATTTCATTCCAAACAAGTTGTGAATGTTTCCATTTCATTCCAAACTAGTTGTGAATGTTTCCATTTCATTCCAAACAAGTTGTGAATGTTTCCATTTCATTCCAAACAAGTTGTGAATGTTTCCATTTCATTCCAAACAAGTTGTGAATGTTTCCATTTCATTCCAAACAAGTTGTGAATGTTTCCATTTCATTCCAAACAAGTTGTGAATGTTTCCAATTCATTCCAAACAAGTTGTGAATGTTTCCATTTCATTCCAAACAAGTTGTGAATGTTTCCATTTCATTCCAAACTAGTTGTGAATGTTTCATTTTTCATTCCAAACTAGTTGTGAATGTTTCCATTTCATTCCAAACAAGTTGTGAATGTTTTCCATTCATTCCAAACAAGTTGTGAAAGCTTTCCATGTTTCCATTTCATTCCAAACAAGTTGTGAATGTTTCCATTTCATTCCAAACAAGTTGTGAATGTTTCCATTTCATTCCAAACAAGTTGTGAATGTTTCCATTTCATTCCAAACAAGTTGTGAATGTTTCCATTTCATTCCAAACAAGTTGTGAATGTTTCCATTTCATTCCAAACAAGTTGTGAATGTTTCCATTTCATTCCAAACAAGTTGTGAATGTTTTCATTTCATTCCAAACAAGTTGTGAATGTTTCCATTTCATTCCAAACAAGTTGTGAATGTTTCCATTTTATTAAAGAAAGTTGTGAATATTTCCAATATTCCAAACAAGTTGTGAATGTTTCCATTTCATTCCAAACAAGTTGTGAATGTTTCCATTTCATTCTAAATTAGTTATGAATGTTTCCATTCATTCCAAACAAGTTGTGAATGTTTCCATTTCATTCCAAAACAAGTTGTGAATGTTTCCATTTCATTCCAAACAAGTTGTGAATGTTTCCATTTCATTCCAAACTAGTTGTGAATGTTTCCATTTCATTCCAAACTAGTTGTGGATGTTTCCATTTCATTCCAAACTTGTTTGAAATGAAATGAAAACATTCACAATGTGAATGTTCATCATTCAAAACTAGTTTTGAATGTTTGGATTTCATTCAAAACAAGTTGTGAATGTTTCCATTTCATTCCAAACAAGTTGTGAATGTTTCCATTTCATTCCAAAACAAGTTGTTAATGTTTCCATTTCATTCCAAACAAGTTGTGAATGTTTCCATTTCATTCCAAACTAGTTGTGAATGTTTCCATTTCATTCCAAACATGTTCCAATTTCATTCCAAACAAGTTGTGAATGTTTTCCATTTCATTCCAAACTAGTTGTGAATGTTTCCATTAAATTCCAAACAAGTTGTGAATGTTTCCATTTCATTCCAACTTGTTGTGAATGTTTCCATTTCATTCCAAACTAGTTGTGAATGTTTCCATTTCATTCCAAACATAGTTGTGAATGTTTCCATTTCATTCCAAACAAGTTGTGAATGTTTCCATTTCTTTCCACAACTAGTTTGAATGAAAATGTTTCCATTTCATTCCAAACTTAGTTGTGGAAACATTCCATTTCATTCCAGAACAAAATGTGAATCATTCCAACTTCTTTCCAAACAAGTTGTGAATGTTTCCACTTTTCATTCCAAACAAGTTGTGACTGGTTTCCATTCATTCCAAAACAATGTTAGTTTGGAATGAAATGGAACATGTTTCCATTTCATTCCAAAGAAGTTGTGAATGTTTCCATTTCATTCACAAACAAGTTGTGAATGGTTTCCATTTCATTCCAAACTAGTTTGTGAATGAAATTCCATTTCATTCACAACAAGTTGTGAATGTTTCCATTTCATTCCAAACTAGTTTGGGAATGTTTCCATTTCATTCCAAACAAGTTGTGAATGTTTAGATTTCATTCCACAACAAGTTGTGGAATGTTTCCAAACATTCCAAACAAGTTTTGAATGAAATGGAAACATTCACAACAAAGTTGTGAATGTTTCCAAACATTCACAACTAGTTGTGGAATAAAATGGAAACATTCACAACTAGTTTGTGAATGTGGAAATTTCATTCCAAACTAGTTGTGAATGTTTGGAAATTTCATTCCAAACAAGTTTAGAATGTTGAATTTCATTCCAAACTAGTTTGGAATGAAATGGAAACATTCAAAACATTAGTTTTGAATGTTTTCCATTTCATTCACAACTAGTTTGTGAATGGAATGGAAACATTCACAACTAGTTTGGAAATTCCAAACATTCCAAACTAGTTGTGAATGTTTCCATTTCATTCCAAACAAGTTGATGAATGTTTCCATTTCATTCCAAACAAGTTGTGAATGTTTCCATTTCATTCACAACAAGTTGTGAATTTCCATTTCATTCCAAACTAGTTTGAATGTTGAAATTTTTTCATTCACAAAAGTAGTGGAATGAATGGAAACATAGTTTTGAATGTTTCCAAACATTTCAAACTAGTTTGTGAATGTTTCCATTTCATTCCAAACAAGTTGTGAATGTTTGGATTTCATTCCAAACAAGTTTTGAATGTTTCCATTTCATTCCAAACTAGTTTTGAATGAAATGGAAACATTCACAACTAGTTTGTGAATGAAATGGAAACATTCAAATCTAGTTTGGAATGTTTCCATTTCACAACTTGTTTGGAATGAATGGAAACATTCACAACAAGTTTGGAATGTTTCCATTTCATTCCAAACTAGTTTGGAATGAAATGGATTTCATTCCAAACTTGTTGTGGAATGATTGAAATGGAAACATTCACAACTAGTTGTGAATGTTTCCATTTCATTCCAAACTAGTTGTGAATGTTTCCATTTCATTCCAAACAAGTTGTGAATGTTTCCATTTCATTCCAAACAAGTTGTGAATGTTTCCATTTCATTCCAAACAAGTTGTGAATTTCCATTTCATTCCAAACTAGTTGTGAATGTTTCCATTTCATTCTAAACTAGTTGTGAATGTTTCCATTTCATTCCAAACAAGTTGTGAATGTTTCCATTTCATTCCAAACAAGTTGTGAATGTTTCCATTTCATTCTAAACAAGTTGTGAATGTTTCCATTTCATTCTAAACAAGTTGTGAATGTTTCCATTTCATTCCAAACTTAGTTGTGAATGTTTCCATTTCATTCAAACAAGTTGTGAATGTTTCCATTTCATTCCAAACTAGTTGTGAATGTTTCCATTTCATTCAAACAAGTTGTGAATGTTTCCATTTCATTCCAAACTAGTTGTGAATGTTTCCATTTCATTCTAAACAAGTTGTGAATGTTTCCATTTCCTTCCAAACAAGTTGTGAATGTTTCCATTTCATTCCAAACAAGTTGAATGTTTTGATTCCATGGTTGTGAATGTTTCAAAACTAGTTGTGAATGTTTCCATTTCATTCCAAACAAGTTGTGAATGTTTCCATTTCATTCAAAACTAGTTGTGAATGTTTCCATTTCATTCCAAACTAGTTGTGAATGTTTCCATTTCATTCCAAACAAGTTGTGAATGTTTCCATTTCATTCCAAACAAGTTGTGAATGTTTCCATTTCATTCCAAACAAGTTGTGAATGTTTCCATTTCATTCCAAACTAGTTGTGAATGTTTCCATTTCATTCCAAACAAGTTGTGAATGTTTCCATTTCATTCCAACTAGTTGTGAATGTTTCCATTTCATTCCAAACAAGTTGTGAATGTTTCCATTTCATTCCAAACTAGTTGTGAATGTTTCCATTTCATTCCAAACTAGTTGTGAATGTTTTCATTTCATTCCAAACAAGTTCATGAGTTGTGAATGTTTCCATCATTCCAAACAAGTTGTGAATGTTTCCATTTCATTCAAAACTAGTTGTGAATGTTTCCATTTCATTCAAACTAGTTGTGAATGTTTCCATTTCATTCCAAACTAGTTGTGAATGTTTCCATTTCATTCCAAACTAGTTGTGAATGTTTCCATTTCATTCCAAACAAGTTGTGAATGTTTCCATTTCATTCCAAACTAGTTGTGAATGTTTCCATTTCATTCCAAACAAGTTGTGAATGTTTCCATTTCATTCCAAACAAGTTGTGAATGTTTCCATTTCATGGCAAAACAAGTTGTGAATGTTTCCATTTCATTCCAAACTAGTTGTGAATGTTTCCATTTCATTCCAAACAAGTTGTGAATGTTTCCATTTCATTCCAAATTGTTGTGAATGTTTCCATTTCATTCCAAACTAGTTGTGAATGTTTCCATTTCATTCCAAACAAGTTGTGAATGTTTCCATTTCATTCCAAACAAGTTGTGAATGTTTCCATTTCATTCCAAACAAGTTGTGAATGTTTCCATTTCATTCCAACAAGTTGTGAATGTTTCCATTTCATTTCAAACTAGTTGTGAATGTTTCCATTTCATTCCAAACAAGTTGTGAATGTTTCCATTTCATTCCAAACTAGTTGTGAATGTTTCCATTTCATTCCAAACTAGTTGTGAATGTTTCCATTTCATTCCAAACTAGTTGTGAATGTTTCCATTTCATTCCAAACAAGTTGTGAATGTTTCCATTTTCATTCAAACTAGTTGTGAATGTTTCCATTTCATTCCAAACAAGTTGTAGTTGTGAATGTTTCCATTTCATTCCAAACAAGTTGTGAATGTTTCCATTTCATTCCAAACTAGTTGTGAATGTTTCCATTTCATTCCAAACTAGTTGTGAATGTTTCCATTTCATTCCAAAACAAGTTGTGAATGTTTCCATTTCTTTCCAACTAGTTGTGAATGTTTCCATTTCATTCCAAACAAGTTGTGAATGTTTCCATTTCATTCCAAACAAGTTGTGAATGTTTCCATTTCATTCCAAACAAGTTGTGAATGTTTCCATTTCATTCCAAACAAGTTGTGAATGTTTCCATTTCATTCCAAACAAGTTGTGAATGTTTTCATTTCATTCCAAACAAGTTGTGAATGTTTCCATTTCATTCCAAACTAGTTGTGAATGTTTCCATTTCATTCCAAACTAGTTGTGAATGTTTCCATTTCATTCCAAACTAGTTGTGAATGTTTCCATTTCATTCCAAAAAAGTTGTGAATGTTTCCATTCATTCAACTTATTTTGAAATTTTCCAAACATTCACAACTAGTTGTGAATGTTTCCATTTCATTCCAAACAAGTTGTGAATGTTTGGAAACATTCATAACTAGTTTGAAAATGGATTTCATTCACAACTAGTTTTGAATGTTGGAATTTCATTCACAACTAGTTTGAATTTTTGAATTTCATTCAAACAATTTGTGAATGTTTCCATTCAAACTAGTTGTGAATGTTTCCATTTCATTCACAAACAAGTTGTGAATGTTTGAATTTCATTCCAAACAAGTTGTGAATGTTTCCATTTCATTCCAAACTAGTTGTGAATGTTTCCATTTCATTCACAAACTTGTTGTGAATGTTTCCATTTCATTCCAAAACTAGTTGTGAATGTTTTGGAAACATTCACAACAACCAATGGAAGTTGTGAATGTTTCAATTTCATTCACAACTAGTTGTGAATGTTTCCATTTCATTCCAAACTAGTTGTGAATGTGAAATTTCATTCACAACTAGTTGTGAATGTTTCCATTTCATTCCAAACAAGTTTTGAATGTTTCCATTTCATTCCAAACTAGTTGTGAATGTTTCCATTTCATTCCAAAACAAGTTGTGAATGTTTCCATTTCATTCACAACAAGTTGTGAATGTTTCCATTTCATTCCAAACTAGTTGTGAATGTTTCCATTTCATTCCAAACAAGTTGTGAATGTTTCCATTTCATTCCAAACTAGTTGTGAATGTTTCCATTTCATTCCAAACAAGTTGTGAATGTTTCCATTTCATTCCAAACAAGTTGTGAATGTTTCCATTTCATTCCAAACAAGTTGTGAATGTTTCCATTTCATTCCAAACAAGTTGTGAACATTTCCATTTCATTCCAAACAAGTTGTGAATGTTTCCATTTCATTCCAATGGAGTTGTGAATGTTTCCATTTCATTCCAAAGGAGTTGTGAATGTTTCCATTTCATTCAAAACAAGTTGTGAATGTTTCCATTTCATTCCAAACAAGTTGTGAATGTTTCCATTTCATTCCAAACTAGTTGTGAATGTTTCCATTTCATTCCAAACTAGTTGTGAATGTTTCCATTTCATTCCAAACAAGTTGTGAATGTTTCCATTTCATTCCAAACTAGTTGTGAATGTTTCCAAACATTCACAAACAAGTTGTGAATGTTTGGATTTCATTCACAACAAGTTGTGAATGTTTGGATTTCATTCCAACTAGTTGTGAATGTTTCCATTTCATTCCAAATTATTTGTGAATGTTTCCATTTCATTCCACAACTAGTTGTGAATGTTTCCATTTCACAACTAGTTTGGAATGCATTTCATTCACAAACTAGTTTTGAATGTTTCCATTTCATTCCAAACAAGTTGTGAATGTTTCCATTTCATTCCAAACAAGTTGTGAATGTTTCCATTTCATTCACAACAAGTTTGGAATGTTTCCATTTCATTCCAAACTAGTTGTGAATGTTTCCATTTCATTCCAAACTAGTTGTGAATGTTTCCATTTCATTCCAAACTAGTTGTGAATGTTTCCATTCATCAGAAACTAGTTTTGATATGATCAAAGAAGGCACAACCAAGGATGGCAAGGATCCATTGAAGATAACTAGTGGACCATTGACAAGGAAGAAGGCTAAGGAGCTTACTAGTGCACTTCAAGCTTGGATGTTGACAGATTGGCGAGAGAATGGTAGAAAAATCATATCAAGGAGCTACTAAAAAGATCAAGAATCATAGTGATTCTTGATTCATTGGAAAGCTAACATCAATTCTACAAATCATAGACAAGACCATGAAACCCAGTTTGCACGTTAAGGAGGTCCAATTTAGCTTCAAAGTGCACGATTTTCACGTTAAGGAGTTATCGCTGGTTCAGAAGCAGTTGCAGTATTTTGGGCATATCTTTGGCTTTAGATGTCCGTTTTGTGTGGTTCAGGTGTCATTTCAAAGCTAAGAAAGAGATCTACAACTTTCATGCTTTGAATTTTGAGAAATCATGGCTGCATCAAGTTTGAATTTCAGCTTGAAGTTGAAGACACAAGCAGGAACCACCTGAGAAGACTATTTTGGGGTTTTTATGGCCAATCTTGTTTTGTAACGTATTTTATTTTATTTTCCTATTTATTTACATTATTTAGGATGTTATTTAGGCCATGGAAGTGATTCAGGTCACTTAGGATAAATGGAATTCGCTGCACACCTTAAACATGTGTTAAAAGGGTGTAGGAATCCTAGTTTGACTAGGTTTTCTTGAGTCCTTTGTAACTAGGTTTCCTAGGTGACTTGGGCTGCGAATTTTGCCCAGATTTTTACCCTAGTTTAGGCCTATATAAAGGCACATATTCTGGTTGTAAAAACACAGCCTTGACATGAAATAATATTGCTACTTTGGAGAGGTTTTCTCTTTGGTTCTTTGTGGACTACCTTGGTGCACAAGTGTGCTTGTGTTCTTGGTGTTCTTATACTTCTCGTTTCTAGTCACAGGTTGATTAGGGGTGGGGGTTTCAAATCCAGTCTCTTTGATGTCTTGTGGAGCTTGAAAAACATCTTGGGCGCGTTTCATGGTCTTTATACCATCGGGGTTCGCATCAGTTGGTATCAGAGCCACAAGTTCCATTGAAGGACATATCTTTGTGTTCTTGTTTATCTTCGGTTTTCTTTCAATTTTTTTCAGTAATTTCATGTCTTAATTCTCTATTTTAATCCTTTTTCTTCTTGTTTCAGGTCTGTCCTTTTTATTCCATCCTTGTTCAAGTCCGAAAATCACAAAAACAACAAAAAGAAGTCAATCCGTGTTGTCTAGTGTTCTCGGTTTCAAATTGTTTGTTCTTGTTTATTTCTTATCTTTCTGTTTCATGTCCAGCCCTATTAATCTTTCTTGTTTTCATTGTTTCCAGCATCCTAGAGTCAAGAAAACACCAAAAAAAAGAAGGATCCAAATTCAGGAAGTTTCGGTACAAAAAAGTTGTTTCAAATTGTGCAAGTTTTCAATAGTTTCTTGTTTTGGCCGAAAAGAAAACTAACTTTTTGTCTTTGGCAGCAAGGAACTTCAAGGAGAAAGTTGTTTTAGCATCAAAACAGCAAGCAAAAAAAAAAAAAGAAAAAAAAAAAAAGAAAAGAAAAAGAAAAAAAAAAAAAAAGAAAAGAAAAGAAAAAAAAGAGCTTGCGAAAAAAAGAAGTTTTTCACAAAGTGTTGAAAGTTTTTGTGCCCCAAAACCTATCCCATTGTTTTTGAGCCAAAAAGCTTTCTTTGTGGTTCTTGTGATCATCAATTGCAAGAGCTTCCTAGAGTCTTTTAAAGCTTGTTTAGCCCACCTCTTTTGGAGTCAAAATAGTTCTTCAAAGAATTCAAGTTTTCTTGTGTGCTTTGAGGATAGTTTTCTTAGAACTTTTGAGAACTCTTTGAATAGCAATATCTCACTAACAAATTGAGTGTTTGAGTGTTCATCTTTTGAGTGAAACACGTGAGGTGAGTGTTTGTGAGGATCTTTGTTATTTTCAGGAGTATGGAGGGCCAGGAGGATAGGAGGATGGAAGTGAGACACAATGAGGAGCCAACCATGAGAGAGCTTCAAGAAACTCTCAATAGACTTGTGGGGAGGATTGAGGACATTGACTTGAGGTTGCCAAGGAGACCAAATCCCATCTTGCAACCAAGGAGAGGTCCAAGGAGAGAAGAACCCGAGGAGGAAGAAAGAGTTTGGCATGACCATGGGCTTCCAAGGAGGTGGGAGCCAAGGGAGGACAACAATCTCAACTCCATCAAGCTTACCATTCCATCCTTCCAAGGGAGGAGTGATCCCGATGCATATTGGGAGTGGGAGCAAAAGATTGAGATGGTGTTTGATTGCCATCATTACTCCGAGGAAAAGAAGGTTAAATTGGCTACCATAAAGTTCACTAATTATGCTCTTGTATGGTGGAATCAGGATGTTACTTCTAGGAGAAGGAATGAGGAGGAGCCCATACACACATGGAGAGCCCTTAAAGCCTTGATGAGGAGGAGATTTGTTCCTAGCTACTACACTAAAGATCAACGCCTCAAGCTTCAAAAGCTAGTGCAAGGCCAAAGGAGTGTGGAGGACTACCACAAAGACTTGGAGATGACCTTGACCCGAGCCAACATCATGGAGGATGAGGAGACCACCATTGCTAGATTCATTAATGGTCTCAATCCTGAGATTGCCAACAAAGTGGAAATGGTGCCTTATTTCAACATGGAGGATTTGCTTCACCATGCCACTAAGGCTGAGAGGATCATCAAGAGAGCAAAGGCATCCAAGATGTCTCAAGGAGGAATTTCCACATGGAGAGGAGCATGGAGCAAGGATGTAAGAGAAGCACCCAAGCCAAAAGTGGAGGCCACAAAAGGAGACTTGTCTCGGCCTCAACAAGAAAAGTCAATCATGCTTGTACCACTTTCACCACAACAAGTCTTGGAGGATCAAAGAAAACTTCAAAGTGAGGTTGAGAGAAAAGAAAAAGAGGGGAAAGTTGAGGGCAAGAGTGATGAGGGGAAAGCCGAGAGAACAACTGAGAGATTAAGTGAGAAGAGTGAACATGAGGGGAAGAAGAGTGGAGAGTTCCCGAGAGAAGAAATTGAGTGCGAAGTTGAGAGAAGACAAGAGTGCAATGAACCCAAGCCGAGTGAAGAGAGAAAGACCTACAGAGAAGCCATACTTTCATCTAACATAACAAAGTCTTTTTCTAGTGTTGTGTTGTCTTCTTTTCAGGACTTAAGTGGAGATGAACTACAAGAATCAAGTGAGTTGCTGCCCATCCAAGAAGTTGGTGTTCCCAATATTCCAAGTCATGTCCCATGCATCAAACCAATGAAGGAGGTTGAAAAGGAACAATTTGAGGTAAGTCCAAGTGATTTCATATGCAAAAGTTTGCCTAACATTGTTTCTTATCCTATGTTTCAAGGGGATGAAATTGTTGCAACTCCAACCAAAGCCATTGAGTGCAAAGGTGAAAATTTTGTGGTTCCTACACCAAAGGAAGATACTTGGAGACTAAGTCCAACCACTGTAATGTATTTCTTCCTAACACCTAGATTTGATGTAGTTTTGCATGAAAATCTCAAACAATGTGTGTTTGCTTGCAATGTTATTTTGACAAATGGTTTTCATGAAACTAGATTAAGAGAAGGAAGTAAGCATGAAACTTTGACAAAATATGGTTTTAAAGCTTCTAATTCTTTGGTTTTGTCAAATCATCTTTTGAATTCCATGAGTTTCTCTAAAGAAAAATCTGTTTTGGTGTCTTTTGTTTTTGAATTTGTTTGTTTTGCATCCATTTCACATTGTTTTGTTTTGCCTCAAGTTAAATCTACTTCTTTGGAATTTTTCATGCATAAATTTGTTCTTACACATGCATTACATACTTCTTTGATTCACATTCATGTTCAGCCCATTTTTGTGTGTCAATCTTTAATTTCCAGCAAGCATTTTTTTGTCATGACACATGCATTACACAAACTTTTGAGCATTGATCTTTTTGCTTTATGTCCAAACCTGAAAGTTTTTATTTTGAGTGAAAATTCTGGTTTTAAATTCAGCCTTTTAAGGAGGTATGTTGAGTCCTTTGTTTTGTGTCACATCCCATTCACAAATTTCATGCATTGTTGTGCATATACATGCAAAAATAAGTTTGCTACTGAATTGGTTTCACTTAATCCTATCTACTCCAATCTTGTTTCATTTAAAATGCTTACGATTTTTGTGAAATTCATGCATCCTTGTTTTTTTATTAGTTTAGACTGCATTATGTTTAATTCTTGTTCATTTAAGTGGTTCATGCAAACTATTTTCTTGACATGCATAACTTGTGCCTTTCACAACCATAACTGACATGCCCGTCCTTAGCCGCTTCACAGGAAGCTTGTGAGAGTTGGTCTCACGGTGGTTGCAATTGGCTAGCTGTATATGTCTACAAATTAAAACTTCATGAAACTAGTTGATTAACCAAGAATATGCAGGATGCATGCTCTTATGCTTTGACTAGAATAAATAGAAAACACAAAAACATTCACTTAGCCAAGATACTTGCATAGAAAACAAGTTCAAATAACCAAAGCATACAAAATCAACATTTATATGATTATTACTACACAGAAAAACCATGTGAGAGCACTCAACATAAAGTAGACTAATGCTCCTCACCCAAGAGCAACCTTAGAGTCTAGGACTCCATCATAGGCAAGGGAGGCAGCTATGAGTAAAAAACATACAAGCCCAGTGGTGAGTCACAAAAGTTCTGTCCACATGCTGCTAGGCTCCATAGCTAAGAAAACACTATAGTCAGCACTATTACTTAACCAACAAGTAAGCCAAGTATACTAGAAGCATAAAGATTCTCAAGCATAGCACCTACAACAACAAGCTACCGTGACAACCCCGAATGGTTATTCATCCTAACAACATCAGAAACTACACAACATAAATTAGAGAGTGAGAATTAAAAAATTCTCAGTAATGGTATTCACTTCACTTGCAATAAAAGTCACAAAGGACTACACATATGTGAACATATGTAACCTGCTGTGAGCTCATATAGCCTGAGGCTAGACTTATGCGTATAAATCTCAGTCCCTTAGGACCTTTCCTCAAGCTAGTCCTTTAACTACAAGGTAGAGCCTTGTCCTATAGCAAGCATAGCTTATTAGCCTAACCAGTGATAAGTCACTAGTTGAAACTCCCTTATGTTGTATAGGGGCCCTATGGCGGGACTACTGTTAACTAGGCCACAAAGACCAATTAGGTGCACTAAGGTTTCACATCACAACCTCATGTCTAACTACACAACTAGGTCATTGATGGTACTAAACCTTTCACCCAAGCCAGTGATACCTAGTTGTGATCTTTTGTTCACTAGATTTCTTGTTTATGGTGCAAGAAACCATAAAACTCAAGAAAACTTTTAGTTCTTGAAAGAGTTTTGGAATCTTTGGAGTACCCTAGGAGTACTTAGACCCCTAGGTACCCTAAGAACCCTCTAGGCCTTCCCTTGAACCTCCTAGGAAAATTGGAAAAATTCAACCACCCTAACTGTGGGGATGTGTCACCACAATTACCAAGGTGCCTGTGAAAACCTAGAATTTTCAATTTTGTTGCTATGAACTTTGAAGACTTACCAAACATACTAAACATACTTGGATGGCCTTCAAACTTCATACACTTTTAAAACATGTTGCGAAAACCATAGCCAAATATCACAAGCATTCCTATGATGCATTATAACATCATTCCAATCTCCCTAAACCAAGTAGTCCACCATGATCAAACTAGCCCATTAACTAATCCTATTACCAAAACTACTTGATTTCATCGAGCAAACACAAACCAATAGCATTAGTTGAGCTTGAAGACATAACTCCCTTACCTTAACTTCAATCCACATCCAAGAAACAAGCAACCCTTCCTCAAAAACCAAAGTTCATCAAAGTTCTTTCTAGTTCTAAGCAACCAAAGGCACAAACACATCATTACTAGCTGCTAACCAAAACCCAAGCTCCCAATCAACTAATAAACAAGAATTCACCAAGAACACAAGTGTTACCTCACATCAAAAATAAAGGATGGTGCAAAACATGGTTACAAGCTCCAAAAACATAAAATTCTTCTTGAAACAAGCTTCCTTCAGCTTATACTTTCTTGGTAGCTTCAAATTTCACAAATAACTTTTGGTTTTGGGCATGAATTAATGAAAAAATGGTAGAGAGAAGGATGAGCTCGGTTTCAGAGTGGAAAGGGTAGCCATCCTTCACCTCTACCATGTTTTATACCCATTTTTAAAATCAAGCCACCAATGTTTACAAAAAGTTACAAATAAACCCCTACATTAGGTAACCTTAGTCAAACTTGGTCAAATCTTGTTTATTTGAACTAAAATTGGGTTAAAGATAAAAATTTAATCTATAAAAACTCATTTCTAACACTCGGGACCCCACTTGACTATTTAGGATCCAAAATTACCATTTTACCCTTAAACCTCATTTTGGTGCCATAACCTTCTTGGAACTTAGTCGACTTTGCTAAACTTACATATTCTTGCTACATGAACCTAAATTAAGGTTCCTAACTAAGTTTTAAAAGCTTTACCTTCCTCAAATGAGCTTCCAGCTAGGAGAGCCATAACAATAACACTTGTGTGAGTTTAGGTCCATTTGTTTTGAATGTATACAACATCCATAAGGTAAATTATTCCAACACTTTCCCTAGTTGTGGGAATAATGTTTTTGAGATGGTAAAGGCAATGAAAGTGATTCCTAGAGTTAAGGTGAAAATTGTGCAAACTTTCAAATTTTTTGTACTAATGGTGTTAGGATATTGGTGTTAGGATATTGGTTCAGGTTTTGCATGGGACTAAAGCTCCATACACAAGTATTCCATGATATTGGAGCTTATGTGCAAGGTAAGTGATTAAGTATTAACTATTTCATCCTTATTGATTTAGTTCCCTTTTCTAATGCAGGTTTTGATTTAAGGACGAATACTTCTAAGGAGGGGGCAGTTGATTTAAGCATGGAATGCACAACCAAAGATGGCAAGGACCCCTTGAAGGTAACTAGTGGACCAATGACAAGAAAGAAGGCTAAGGAGCTAACTAGTGTATTTTCACAAAGAGCAACTAGAACATTCAAGGAATTATATGGAGATGATCGCCAAGCTTGGAACTCAATCCTAGAGTGCCAAGACAAATCCAAAAGCAAAGAACACCCTGGGCACTCCTTAATTGTACCTTTGGATCCCGCTTGAAGTGTTCATGGTCCATTTTCTTCTACAAGCTGAATCATTGAGCCTTAAAATTTCAAGGCCTCTTTCCAACATCTAAGAGGAGGTTTTTTGGTTGTATCTTCAACTTCTAGCTTGAATAATTGAGTTCCATTGGCTTGAGACCTTTTTTTGATGTTGTAAAAAGGTCTTGTAACTTCGGGACTCAAAGATTCAAGTTGTGGAAGAAAATGGCTCTTGAACACTTCAAGGGGGCTACAAAGGTGCATTTAAGGGGTGCCCTTTGGGGTTCCTTATCTTGTCGCTTGTTTGAACATGCTAGAATTGAGCACCAAGCTTGGCCATCATCTCCATATCATTCGTTGAATGTTCCAGCAAATCCTTGTGAAAATCCAAGTCGATGCTCCATGACATGAATGTTTTATCATCTCCATGCTTAGGACAAAAGCTTGAAGTGCACTTATCAGCTTCTTAGCCTTCTTTCTTGCCATTGGTCTACTAGTTATCTTCAAGGGGTCCTTACCAGCTTTAGTTGTACCTTCCATGCTCATATCACATTTGGAATAAGTTGTGAATATTTCGAATTCATTCTAAACTAATTGTGAATGTTTCCATTTCATTTTAAGCGAGTTGTGAATGTTTTTATTCCAGACTAGTTGTGAATGTTTCCATTTTAATCTAAATAGGTTGTGAATGTTTCCATTCCAAACAAGTTATGAATGTTTACATTTCATTCAAAACCAATTGTGAATGTCTCAATTTCATCCTAATCAAGTTATGAATGTTTTGATTCCAAACAAGTTATGAATGTTTTGATTCCAAACAAGTTGTGAATGTTTCTATTTTAAACTTATCATGAATGTTTCCATTTTAATCTAAACAAGGTGTGATTATTTTCATTTCAATCTAAAAAAGCTATGAATGTTTCCATTTTATTCTAGAAAGGTTGTTTGTTAGGGTTGTGCCAAAAAGCCAATCATGAGGTGATTGTATTTTGCACATTGAGTCATGACATTTTATTGAGGCATTAATCTAGTAATTGTGTTTCTTGTATTGTTTCTATGTGAGATAGGCAAACATAATTATAACCCTAGAATAATAGCATTCTTTAATGATCCTGGTCCAGTATTATTGTGGAGTGGGTTGCAATAATATATAATGACTTGCATATGTGGAGGCTAATATGGGATATGTGGTCGACATATGGGTACAAGTTAAAGAACTCGTGTACTAGACCGACCTACCAAGAGAACGCTACATGGATCGTTATTTAAGTGTCATAAGTGATTCTCATAGTGATCATGGTATATATAGTCCTTTGACCTAAGGTCATCAAGGTTCCCTACATGTGAGTCATATACTTTGATACTTCCTTGTTGCTCGTAATTGAGTGAACAAGAAGGTGGTCATTGGGTATGTCACATGTCATGCGAAAGGTTTTTTATGATCAAGAAGGGATTTGTTGCTGCTATGAAACAAGAGTGATTTCTTTGGGCCCCTTGATAAAGTAAGACTAAGAAAATGCATGGCCATGCTCAGATGAGATGATATACAATATCAATGTCATCAATTTGTATTAGTCTACTTGGACATCAAGAAACCATACTTTGCGCTAGATGAGAGTGACACATTCCATGTCTCATGCTTGGTCTTGATATCTTGGACAAAGGGACAATGACATATACGGATAATGATCATAGAGGTTTAGTCGAATCACCAACATCTTGTCATATGGGTAACAATGATATGTTGCTAGACACCGCTCATTATTTATGATCATAAATGTGATTTATAATGATTGCCAATATGATAAGAGCCTATTAGGTTGAACACATAGAGCCAATTGGATTATTTGAGTGCATGGGCCAAATTGTTTGGATTTTGGTTTCATAATAATTTTGGATTAACAATTGGCCAAAACGTTGAGCCATTAATGAAGCCCGAAATTAAACCTAATTGGATTAGGGGTTTGAAACCCATTGGGCTTGGGAGTTGAGTCTCACTATAAATACATCATATAATGAGAATTTGGAAACTTTGGCCCTAGCCTCCCTAAGAACAAAATCAAAAGAGTTCTAAAAGTTATAGCTGCATTCTTCTCTTCCCGTTCCATGGAGGACACAAGCTAGCATTGCTGGTGCAAAAGGAATGCATCTATTAGGACATGGTGATTCAGAGAGGCTCATGCAGATACCGTAGAGAGCTTGAACACATCAACTATTCAAGTTTTGTGATTTGACTCAACAGTTGGGTGAAAGATCTCAACTAATTAGGTATAAAATTTTTGAACACATGACATAAAATGTTTCACTTGAATCCTGGAAGGTCTCAGTTATCCTCCACTACACTTGTTTGAATCCTGAAACCTTACACAGTGAATGTTTCAAAACAAGTTGTGAATGTCTCCGTTTCATTCTGAAAAAGTTGTGAATGTTTTCACTGCAAACTAGTTGTGAATGTTTCCATTTCATTATAAACAAGTTGTGAATGTTTCCATTCTAAACAAGTTGTGGATATTTCAATTTCATTCCAAATAAGTTATCAATATTTTCATTCCATTCCAAACAAGTTACGAATGTATCCATTTCATTCTAAACAAGCTGTGAATGTTTTCATTTCATTCTAAACTAGTTGTGAATATTTCCACACCAATTGAGTTGTGAATGTTTTCACTTCATTCTAAACGTGTTGGGAATGTTTGTACTCCAAACTAGTTTTCAATATTTCCATCCTAGTCTAAACAAGTTGAGAATGTTCCCATTTCATTATAAATAAGGTGTGAATGTTTTCATTTCAATCTAAACAAGTTGTGAATTTTTCCATTTCACTCCAAACTAGTTGTGAATCTTTCCATTTCATTCTAAACAAGTAGTTATTGTGTCCATCCTAAAGAAGTTCTAAATGTTTTCACTTCATTCTAAACAAGTTGTGAATGTTTCCATTCTAAACAAGCTATGAATGTTCCCAACTCATTCTCAACAACTTGTGAATGCTTCCATTTCATTCTAAACTAGTTGTGAATGTTTTCACTATAAACAAGTTGTGAATGTTTCCATTTCATTCTAAACAACCTGTGAATGTTTCCATTCTAAACTAGTTGTGAATGTTTCCATTCCCAACTGGTTGTGAATGTTCCCATTTCATTCTAAACTAGTTATGAAAGTTTCCATTTCACTCTAAAAAAGTTGTGAATGTTTCCATTTCATTACAAACTAGTTATGAATGTTTCCATTTCATTAAAAACTAGTGGTGAAAGTTTCCACTCAAAACAAGCTATGAATGTTTCCAATTTATTGTAAACTAGTTATGAATGTTTCCATTTAACTCTAAACTAGTTCTGGATGTTTCAATTTTGTTCTAAATAAGTTGTGAATGTTTCCATTCCATTATAAACTAGTTATGAGTATTTACATTTCATTCCAAACCACTTGTCAATGTTATGCATTCCAAACTAGCTGTCAATGTTTCCATTTTATTCTAAACTAGTTGTGCATATTTCCATTTAATTCCAAACAAGTTGTGAATGTTCCCATTTCATTGTAAACTAGTTGTGAATGGCTTGATTACAATGGAAACATTTGCAACTAGTTTAGAATGAAATGGAAACATTCACAACTTGTTTAGAATGAAATGGAAACATTCACAACTTGTTTAGAATAAAATGGAAACATTCACAACTTGTTTAGAATGAAAAGGAAACATTCACAACTTGTTTTGGAATGAGATGTAAACATTCACAACTTGTTCAGAATGAGATGGAAACATTCATAACCTATTAAGAATGAAATGGGAACATTTATAACTTGTTTAGAATGAAATGTAAACATTCACAACCTATTTAGAATGAAATGGATACCTTCGTAACTAGTTTGAAATGGAAACATTCAAAACCTTTTTAGAATGAAATGGAAACAATGACAGCTAGTCTAGAATCACAACAAGTTTAGAATGTTTCCATTTCATTCAAAATAGCTTGTTAATGTTTCCATTCTAAATAAGTTGGGAATGTTTCTATTTCATTCTAAACAACTTTCGAATATTTCCAATTTATCCAAGACAATTTGTGAATGTTTCCATTCCAAACTAGTTGTGAATTTTTTATTTGATTCCAAACAAGTTGTGAGTGTTTCCATTTCATTTTAAACAAATCAAAACTAGTTTGAAATGAAATGAAAAGATTCACAACTAGTTTAGAATAGAAACATTCACAACTTGTTTGGATTGGAAACATTCAAAACTAGGTTAGAATGAAATGGAAACATTCACAACTTGTTTGGATTGGAAAGATTCATAATTAGTTTGCTGTGAAAACATTCACAACTTGTTTGGAATTGAATAAAAACATTCACAAGTTGTTCAGAATAAAGTGGAAACATTCACAACTTGTTCAGAATAAAATGGAAACATTAACAACAAGTTTGGAATGAAATAGAAATATTCACAACTTATTTGGAATAAAATGGAAACATTCCATTTCATTTGTTTTTGTTTCATTCAAAACATGTGGTGAATGTTTTGAATTCATTCTAAACTAGTTGTGGAATGGAAACATACAAAACTTGTTTGGAATGGAAACATATACAACTTATTTGGGATGGAATCATTCCGCTTCATTTGTTCCCATTTCATTCTAAATAAGTTGTGAATGCTTCCAAATCATTCTAAACTAGTTTTGCATGTTTCCATTTCATTCCAAGCAAGTTGTGAGTGTTTCCACTTATTTCCAAATAAGTTATGAATGTTTTCACTTGAAACTAGTTGTGAAAGTTTCTACTCCAAGCAAGCTTTCAATCTTTCCATTTCATTTTAAACAAGTTGTGTTTTGACGTAAATCCCTTTGGTATAAATACAATGAAATGAGCCCAAGATGCTAGTAAGCTCCAAAAATACACCAAAGTGACTAGCTTTTGAACACCCACCCCTAATTTACTTGTGATTAGAAACTAGGAGTATAAGAACACCAAAGAACAGAAATAACTTATGCTCCAAGGTAGTCTTCAAAGAACCAAAGAGAATTTGCTCTCAAAATATCAACATTATTTTGTTAAAAATCCAATCTTTCAACCATAATATGTTCCTATTTATAGGCTAAAACTAGGGCAAAATTAGGCCAAAATTCAGCTACAAACCCTGATTCAAAAGAGTTAACGAAAATGTAGTCAAACTAGGACTCTAACATACATTTAGCACTTGTTTATTTTGTGCAGCATGTGCCACTTGTCCTATGTGACATGAATCACTTACATAGCCTAAACAACATCTTGAATAACATAAATAAATGAGAAATTAAGGAAAATAAAATGCAAATACAAGTTTGGCTCTAAAAACCCAAAAATGGCCTTCTTGCTTACACTTAAAGGCTTCTTAGGGTTTTTGCTTGTATCTTCAACTATTAGCTTGAATAATTGAGTTCCATTGGCATGAGACCTTCTCTTAGATTTTAAAAAGAGGTCTTAAAACTTTAGGGCTCAAAGATTCAGATTGTCAAATGAAATAGCCCATGAGACACCTAGAGGGGGCTCTTAGGGTGCACTTAAGGGGTGCCCTTGGGGTTGCTTCTATTGTGACTTGCCTAGGCACTCTATAATTGAGTACCAAAATTGGCCATCACCTCTATATGATTCCTTGAGTGTTCAAGTAGCTCTTCATGAAATTGCAAGCCCATGGTCCACGAAATAGCTTGAGACAAAAGCTTAAAGTGCATTGGTGTGCTCTATAGCCTTCTTTCTTTTCATAGGTCCACTAGAAATATTCAAGTGGTCTTTCCCATCTTTGGTTGCATCTCCCATGCCCATATTGTTACCACATCAACAAATGGGAAAATTACAGTATAAAGGCATAATGGTTATAAACCATTATATAGCATAATTTTCACCATAGTGAATGAAATATGAGGGGTAAAGTGAATAATCTACACGTCCTTAAAAGATTACAATGGTTACTTGGTACTAAAGGAAGCCCTAGAGGATTACTTACTTTACAAGTAATCTATGGGTCTTATTGCAAGATTTCAAGACTTGGGTACTCAATTGTACAACTTTAAAGAAGAGATTTTGGAAGGATTTGATTGGTATGGAAGAAATTTTTGGATGCTAAATTGGATAAAGGAAGCAAAGGCTATTATTCAAGAACCTAGGACAACTAGGTTTACAATTGTTCATGAAAATAACTTAAGAGTGAGATGATTTTTTATAAAAGTCAAAGATGGCCATTTCTAGCATTATCCTAGCCTTTTATTTTCAGGTTCTACGCTAAAAAATGTGGGCTAAAGATTAGCAAAAAATTCTTTGCTTAAGACATACTTATAGTGACCTAAGTAAAGGTTATGGTTAAACTAATCAAGTCAAGTAAATATCTTGATTTCTTTACCTTTCCTTGGTCATTTTTGGGCTTCACCAGCTAGAGTTCCTCCCTTAGCTCCTCCATAAATTTCCGTAGCCACCATAGCTCAATCCCTTAAGAAATCACAAAGGAAAGCAATCAGATTCAACAGGAGAGAGAAAAACCCTAGTTTTTGGGTTTATTGAGCTTCCTTTGCTATTTTCATCTTTCACAGCTTAGGTAAGGGTTTTATCTTCATGTTTCATGGTTGTGCTATTCTAATATGATGATCAAGCATCCATGAAGCTAAGACCATGCTTGGAAGAGAGAAAAAAGCTCAAGGAACCAAGTATGGGTTAAGGGGGAATGCATGAACAAGGTTCCAGCCTTACTGTTTTTCATGCACTATGATGGTAGTGTTTACAGGGGTTTCTAGAGCCCAAGTTAGTACTAAATAAGAATAATTAATCTCCTAAGGCCAAGTATTTGCTTGAGGATGGCTTCCATATTGATTACATAATGTTTATTTTGTTGTTTATGAACTAACCCTAATATGTTTATTTTTGCCAGCATTACATTTGTTTGTTGCTGTGTTGTTTGTGCATTTGGATGGCTGTGTTTGTGTATTTGTACTGTAATTTTGTGTTTTAGTGTATTTGGATTTCAGGTATATGACTAGAGTTTTAATATTTTATTGATAAGCCCTTACTAAGTTTCATTCAAGAAACTTACCCCCTTTCTGTCCATTTCAGGTCCAGCAGAATGATCACATTCAAACTGACCATTATCGTTTGAGTTTTGATCTGAAATTTCAGGTACATGAACTTCCATGTGTCTAGTTATGATCTGGAAAGTTTGGTGATTTTAGGAGCACATTTGATATTTTTAGTGATGGTGCTTACTATGTTATGCAGCAGCTGTCCAACATTTTGTTTTTGGAGTGCATTGTGTCTAAAGCTCTCCTGTAACTAGGGTGTGTGTTTTAACTAAATTAAGAACATTATGTAGTGCATGGATGCATGTAGTACATGTAATGAACAACTATGTGGGAGCATTCATACATAAAGTAGACTAATGCCCTCACCCAAGAGCAACCCTAGAGCCTAGGACTCCTCAAAACATAGACAATGAAGGCAACTATGAGTACTATATATACAAGCCTCAACTGAGATCTTCTTCAACTAACTCCCACCTTGGATGCAAGTCCCAGTGGTGAGTCACAAAAATCCTTGTCCAAGTGGTACTAGGCTTTGCAGCCAAAGGAAGACTTTAGTTAGTACTATTACTTAACCAACAAGTTACCCATATAGACTAGAATCATAAAGATTCTCAAGTGAAATACCTGCAACAAAAGCTAACTACCGCGATAACCCTCAGCGGTTACCCGGTCCAACAACTTCAGAATCTGCACAACATAACTAGGGAGTGAGAATTCAAACATTCTCAGTAAGGGTCTTCACTGTACCTGCAAGAAAATTACTAAGGACTCCACATATGATAACATATGTAACCTGCTGTGAGCTCATACAGCTTGAAGGTCTAATATATGCATATACCTAGGTCCCTTGGGACCTCTCCTCATCCTGGTCCTTGAACTACAAGGCATAGCCTTGTCCTCTAGCAAGCTTAGCTTGCCAGCCTAACTAGTGATAAATCACCAGTTGAACCTCTCCCATTTATGTTGTACAGGGGCATTATGGTGGGACTATTGTAGACTAGGCCATAAAGACCTTGTAGACTAGGTGCACTAAGGTTTCACCTTGCAACCTCGTGGCTAAAGGCACGGCTAGGCTACCAAGGGTTCTAAACCTTTCACCCAAGCTAGTGGTACTTAGTTGTGATCCTTTGTAAACTAGTTTTCTTGCTTATGGTAAAAGTAACCATAAAACTTTACAAAACACAAGAAAACTCCTAGGTCTTGAAGGACTTTTGAAAGTCTCGGAGTACCCCCAGAATGCTTAGACCCCAAGGTACCCTAAGAACCCCCTTAGGTCTCCCCTTGACCTTCCTAGCAAAATTGGAAAATTTAGCCAACATACCTGTGGCGACACATCGCCACAGTTGTTGCCACAGTTATTGTAACTGTCGCCAACTTTCATTGCAGTATGTGTCGTAGCACTGACCTGAAATTGGTGACGCGTCGCCAATCTGTGAACCCTGAAGAATTTTCCAATTTTGCTGCTATGAACTTTGGACACTTACCAAACATATCAAACATGCTTGGATAGCCTCCAAACTTCACATACATGTAAAACATGTTGCATAGATCACAACCAACTATCACAAGCCAACCTATGATGCATTATAACATCATTCCAATCATCACAAACCTCATAGTCCACCATAATTCAACCTTGCCCACTAACTAATGCTATTGCTAGAACTACTTGAATTCATCAAGCAAACTCATTCCAATAGCATTAATTGAACTAAAAAACATAACTCCCTTACCTTAACTCCAAGTAACAAGCAAGAATCAAGCAACTCTTTTCAAGAACTCAAGTTCTACAAAGCTCCACCTAAGTTCCAAGCAAAACCAAGGGCACAAAACATCAAATTACTACCTTCCTAACCAAAACCCAAGCTCCTAAACAACTAATAAACATGAATCAATCAAGAACACATTGGTTACCTCATACCAAAAATAGGGGATGGAAGAAAACATGCTTCCAAGCTCTAAAACCATGGTTTTATGCTTGAAACAAGCTCCCAATGGCCTATATACTTTTGATGGCTCCTCTTTTCATCAAAATTTCTTGATTTCAAGCTTCAATTGGATGGAGAAATGAGGGTGTGAAGGATGAACTCGGGTTTATGGCAGCCACCCCTCACTTTACCATCTTATAAACCTTATAAACCATATTTAATTTCAAGCCACCAAAGTATTAGACATGATACACTTAAGTCCCCATCTTTTGGTAACCTTAGTCATTCTTGATTAATCCTTGTTTATTTCAACTAAGTTTGGGTTAAAGTTAAAAGTTAGGTTATAAAAACTCATTTTAACCACTCGGGACCTAGCCCGACTATTCAGGATGCAAAATTACCATTTTGCCCCTGAACCTCATTTAGTGCCTTAACCTTCTTGGAACTTAGTGAACTTTGCTAAACTTTCCTATTCTTGCTATGTAAACTTGAATTAAGGTTCCAAACTTAATTTAGAACACTTTACCTTCTTCAGGCATGCTTCCCACTAGGAGAGCCATAACATTCTCCCCTCCTTCTGGAATTTGGTCCCCCAAATTCCGCTGCAACTCTGGAAAAACACTAGGATATCTTTTCAGCATATCCTGCTCTATTTCCCAAGTAGCTTCCTCTTCACTATGGTTAGACCAAAGGATCTTAACCATCGGAATCCACTTAGTTCAAAGTTTCTTGACTTGCCTATCAAGTATTTGAACGGGTTTCTCTTCATAGGTCAAGTCTTCCTGAATGGGTACCACTAAAGGATTAACTACCTGTCCCAGATCCACTGTGCATTTTCTGAGTAGACTAACGTGAAACACGTTATGCACTTGGGATAGGTTAGGTGGTAACGCCAACCGATAAGCAACTTTCCCTATCTTTTCCAAAACTTCATAGGGTCCAATGTACCTAGGGGCTAACTTACCCCTCTACCCAAAATGGGTAACTCCTTTCATGGGCGACACTTTAAGAAGTACTTTGTCCCCAACTTCAAAACTTAAATCTCTTCTTCTCAAATTTGCATACTTAGTCTGCCGGTCATTGGCTGCCTTAATCCATTTCTGGATTAACTTGATCTTAGCTGTGGTATCAGCTATGATTTTAGGACCAATAACTACTTTATCTGCAGGGTCTGCCCAACAATGGGGTGTCATACAACGCCTTCCATACAAAGCCTCGTATGGTGCCATACCAATAACAGTTTGATGACTGTTATTATAAGCAAACTCAATGAGTGGTAAATGCTGATCCCAATCACCTCTGAAATCAATAGCACACATACGTAACATATCCTCCAAAGTTTGGATCACTCTCTCAGATTGCCCATCAGTCTGAGGATGGAAAGTGGTACTGAGACTAACCTTGCTTCCCAATGCCTCCTGGAAAGCATTCCAAAATTGTGACACAAATTGAGGATCTCTATCAGATATAATCTGATCCGGTATACCATGGAGTCTCACAATCTCCTTGAGATACAACTGAGCCAACTTCTCCAATGTATAAGTGATCTTGATAGGTATAAAGTGTGCCGACTTCGTCAGCCGATCAACCACTACCCATATAGCATCATGCTGACTCTGGGTATTTGGCAATCCTACTAGGAAATCCATAGTAATGGACCCCCACTTCCTCACTGGAAGAGGTAAACTTTGAAGTGTACCTACTAGTTTTTGATGTTCAGCTTTAACCATTTGGCATGTCAAACACTTTGCCACATGTCCTGCTACATCCCTTTTAAGTCCTGGCCACCAAAAATGTGTCTTCAGATCATGATACATCTTACTAACACCAGGGTGAATGTGCAAAATACTACTATGTGCCTCCTGTAGGACTTGCTGCCTAAGTCCTTCCACATTCGGTACATAGAGACGATCTCCATAGTGTAGTGTCCCATCCTTGTATTGGAATTCCTTCTTCACAGTACCAAACTTCGCTTCTCCTGAAATTTTCTTCAACAATGGATCTTTCATTTGAGCATCCTTAACTCTGACTAACCAAGCTGATTGTATTTCCATAACATAGACTAAGGATTTCTCTTGGTTTTGCCAAAATTCATGCAAAGTTAAGAAACAATCCCCTAAAACTCCTTTTGAGGAATTCGTAGCCTGATCCTTGGATAGGATCACTCCTGTGTACTTCCGGCTTAACGCATCTACTACCACATTTCCTTTGCCAGCACAGTACTTAATTGAACAATCATAATCTTTTATGTATTCAATCCATCGACGTTGCCTCATGTTCAAATCTTTCTGTGTGAACAGATGCTTCAAACTTTTATGATCGATGAAGATCCTGAACGACCTCCCCATCAAGTAGTGCCTTAATAGCTTAAGTGCGAAGATTACCACTTCTAGCTCAAGATCATGAATAGGGTAGTTCAACTCATTAGGCCGCAACTGTCTTGAACCATAGGCGATCACTTGCCTCTCCTGCATTAATACACACTCTAGACCAGAACCTGATGCATCAGTGTACACAGTAAAAGCCTTGTTCGGATCTGATAAAATGAGTATCGATGCACTAGTCAATCTTTTCTTCAACTCCATGTAAGCTTTCTCACACTTTGGTGTCCATTTAAACTTCTGTGTTTTCTTAGTCAAGGACATTAATGGTGTAGCTGTCACAGAGAATTTCTCTATGAATCACCTGTAGTAGCCTGGCAAGTGCAAGAAACTCCTAACTTCTATAACTGTAGTTGGTCTCTTCCACTCAACTACCACCTGAACCTTTTCAGGATCAACTGACAAACCCTGAGCACTGATGATGTGTCCCAAAAACTGAATCCTTTCAGACCAAAACTCACACTTAGACAACTTTGCATAGTATTGATTATCCTTCAGCACTTGCAAAACTGTCCTAAGGTGCTCCTCATGTTCTGAGGAAGACTGTGAGTACACCAAAATGTCATCAATGAAAACTTCAACAAACTAATCCAGAAATGGTCTAAAAATTTGATTCATAGCTTCCATGAACACTGCTGGAGCATTAGTCACACCGAACGGCATAACTGTATACTCATAGTGTCCATACCTTGTCCTGAAGGCAGTTTTTGGGATATCTTCCTCCTTAACTCTAATCTGAAAGTATCTAGACCGGAGGTCAATCCTAGAAAACACCTTTGCTCCTCTGAGTCTATCAAATAGATCATCAATTCTAGGAAGCGGATACTTATTCTTGACTGTTACTGCATTCAACTTTCTATAGTCGATGCACAGTCTCAAAGTTCCATCCTTCTTCTTCACAAACAACACCGGGGCTCCCCACGGTGATACACTAGGCCTTATAAAGCCTTTCTTTAGTAGTTCCTCCAACTGCTTCTTTAACTCATCCATCTCAGGAGTTGACATTCTATAAGGTGGTATCGAAATAGGTTCAACCCCAAGCTGAAGATGGATTGCAAACTCAGTATCCCTCTTGGGTGGTAACCCAGGCAACTCTACTGGAAACACTTCAGGAAACTGATTGGCTACAGGAATCTTCTCAAGTTCCTCCTCTATGGCCACCCCATTCAATGAATAATACTCTTCTTCGTTGACTATGGGGATGGTATCCATAAGTCTAAGATGTAAACTTTTAGCACTAGATGCTAATCCTCCTGTGCAAGTCACTCTAGCTCCCTGAGCATCAGTAATGTCAACTGAGTGATTCGCACAGTCAATTTGTGCCTTATGCTTACTTAGCCAATCCATTCCCAACACTAGGTCATAAGACCTCAATTCTATCACCCATAACTCACAACAGAAATCATGGTCGCCTAACTGCAAGGGATACCTAGTAACCACTTCATTGGTCACAATAAAACTCCTCCCTGCAGTTCTGATGAGTCTTAACTCACCTGAGATTTCTCACTGCAATTTAAACTTATCTACCAAGGTAGATGATATCACTGAAAGAGTAGCTCCTGTATCAAAAAGCACTCTAACACTACTGTTCTGAAAAGTAAAATTACCTCGAACGGCGGCTGGCTCCTTGGTCACCTGACTCGCCAGGGTAAAAACCCTCGGGTCAACTGCTGCTGTGGCTACACCAGGTCAATTTCCTATGGCAAGGGGTGCAGGGGGTAGGTTCCTGGGCGGACCTGGCAAAGGTTGAGCCCATGGGCATTCCCTTGCCCAATGTCCTTTCTGACCATAGATATTGCAAATATCAGTCCCCAAGGTACATGGCCTCGTGCCATGGAATCGTCTACACTTAGGGCATAAACCCATTTTCTTTCTCTTGAAGGGACCTTGGCTTTCAACCATTGGTCATTTCCTGGCACTCTTTCCTAGGTTGGCTGGTCCAACCTCCACCTTTTTGCTAGGTGCCCTCGTATCCTCAAACTCCCTTTCTAAGGCTAACGCCTTCTGAACCACTTGGCGATAACTCCTGATGTCCACTGTCGCCATATAGCTCCAAAGCATGGGTTTCAGACCTTGAAAGAATTTCTTGGCCTTCAACTCATCATTACCAACCATGTAAGGAGCATACCAAATGAGTGAATTGTAATGCTGCTCATACTCTCGCACAGACATCTCTCCTTGCACTAGATTCTCAAACTAGATCCTCCTTTGATCCTGTGCAGCTTCACTAATATATTCTTGTTGAAACTTCTTCTCAAAGTCTGACCACTTGAGCACCTTTTTCTTGTGCTCTGGTCGAGTACCATTGCTTTCTCTCAGCATCTCCATCACATCATCCCACCATAAACTAGCCCTCCCTCTAAAAAAGAAAGGTACTAAGGCCATCCTTTGCTCGGACTCATAACCTCCACAAGTGAAAAGTCGATTCATCCTGGATAACCAATCTTCTGCTCGATCGGGATCACCTATCCCATCAAAACTTGGTGGGTCAACAGTCTTAAACTTTTCCAACAACCTCATTTGATGTGGGGTGTCTCCCCTCCTTGGAGCCTCCATAACCTCTAGCTCCTCCTCCTCCTCATGAACATGATTTCTCCGTTCATGAGCCCTAGGCACTTGCTGCTGCTCAACATGCCTCTCTTGATCCTGGCGTGGATCATTCTCCTCTTGGACAACTTCTCTATCCTCATGATCTTGAAACAACTCAGTCATGATGGTAGTCATACCCTCTGCCACTTGGGTCATAGTCTGAGTTAACCCCTGAAGCACCCTGGATATCTCATCCAGCCTAGCCATAATTGGATCACTAGAACCTTCACTAGGTTCTCTAGCTCCTTTCGAAGCTCCTGACCTAGTGTCAACCATAGCAACCTACAACCAAACCTGGACAACATTCCCCAGATGTTGGTCAATACTAACCAACCTAGCACATAGACTTTCCAAAATTAGATCTTAGTCTTAGCCTCCAATATCTATGAAGTGAGCTCTAAGCTCTTATACCAAAAACTGACATGGCTGTCCCTAGCCCTTGCTCAGGAAGCCTGTGAGAGCTGGTCTCACGGTGGTTGCAATTGGCTAGTTATATATGTGTGCGGATTAAAATCTTGTGATACTAGTTGATTAACCTAGAATATGCAAAATGCATGCTCTTCATGCTTTGACTTGGATTAACAAAATTTCATAAAGACATTGACTTGGCCAAAAGATTTTCAAAAAAAATAAGTTCAAATAGCCAAAGCATACAAAATCAACATTTATGTGAGTTTACCACACATAACAACTGTGTGGGAGCATTCATATATAATGTAGACTAATCCCCTCACCTAAGAGCAACCCTAGAGTCTAGGACTCCTAAAAACATAGACAATGGAGGTAGCTAAGAGTACTATATATACAAGCCTCAACTGAGATCTTTTTGAACTAACTCCCACCTTGGATGCAAGTCCTAGTGGCGAGTCACAAAAGTCCTTGTCCAAGTGCTACTAGGCTCTGCAGCCAAAGGAAGACTATAGTTAGTACTGTTACTTAACCAACAAGTTACCCAAATAGACTAGAATCATAAAGATTCTCAAGCAAAATACCTCCAACAAAAGCAAACTACCGTGATAACCCTCAGCGGTTACCCGGTCCAGTAACTTCAGAATCTGCACAACATAACTAGGGAGTGAGAATTCAAAAATTCTCAGTAAGGGTCTTCACTGTACCTGCAAGAAAATTACTAAGGACTCCACATATGATAACATATGTAACCTGCTGTGAGCTCATACAGCTTGAGGGTCTAATATATGCATATACCTAGGTCCCTTGAGACCTCTCCTCATCCTGGTCCTTGAACTACAAGGCATTATCGTGTCCTCTAGCAAGCTTAGCTTGCCAACCTAACTAGTGGTAAATCACCAGTTGAACCTTCCTGTTTATGTTGCATAGGGGCATTATGGTGGGACTATTGTAGACTGGGCTATAAAGACCTTGTCAACTAGGTTCAGTAAGGTTTCACCATGCAACCTCATGGCTAAATGCACGGCAAGGATACCAAGGTTTCTAAACCTCTCACCTAAGCTAGCACTACCTAGTTGTGATCCTTTATAAACTAGTTTTCTTGCTTATGGTACAAGTAACCATAAAGCTTTACAAACTCAAGAAAACTCCTAGCTCTTGAAGGACTTTTAAAAGTCTCAGAGTACCCCTAGAATACTTAGACCACAAGGTACCCTAAGAACCCCGTTAGGTCTCCCCTTGATCTTTCTAGCAAAACTTGGAAAATTTAGCCAACATGCCTATGGTCACGCATCACCACAATTGACAATGATTTGCCAATTTTTCCTATCATGGCAACTCATCTCTACAAACGATGATTGGCGACGCATCGGCAATCTGTGAAATTGAAGAATTTTCCCAGTTTTGCTACTATGAACTTTGGACACTTACCAAACATATCAAACATGCTTGGTTAGCCTCCAAACTTCACATACATGTAAAACATGTTGCATAGATCACAACCAACTATCACAAGCCAATCTATGATGCATTATAACATCATTCCAATCATCACAAACCTTATAGTCCACCATAATTCAACGTTGCCCACTAACTAATGCTATTGCTAGAACTACTCGAATTCTTCAGGTAAACTCATTCCAATAGCATTAATTGAACTAAAAAACACAACTTCCTTGCCTCAACTCCAAGTAACAAGCAAGAATCAAGCACTCTTCCAATCCACTAAGCTCACCAAAGCACCACCTAAGTTCCAAGCAAAACATAGGTATCAAACATCAAATTCTTGCTTTCTAACCAAAACCCAAGCTCCTAACTAACCAATAAACATGAAATCAATCAAGAACACATTGGTTACCTCGTACTAAAAATAGGGGATGGGAGAAAACATGCTTCCAAGCTCCAAAACCATGGTTTTATGCTTGAAATGAGCTTCCAATGGCCTATATACTTTTGATGGATTCTTTTTTCACCAAGAAACTTTGATTTCAAGCTTAATTGGGTGGGAAAATGAGGGTGGAGAGGATGAACTCAGGTTTATGGCAGCCACCCTTCACTTTGCCATCTTATAAACCTTATAAACCATATTTAATTTCAAGCCACCAAAGTATTAGACATGATATACTTAAGTCCCCATTTTTTGGTAACTTAACTATTCTTAATTAATCCTTGTTTATTTCATCAAGTTTGGGTTAAAGTTAAAAGTTAGGTTATAAAACTTCATTTTAACCACTTGGGACCTAACCATGCTATTCAGGATGCAAAATTACCATTTTACCCTTGAACCTCATTTATTGCCTTAAACTTCTTGAAACTTAGTGAACTTTGCTAAACTTTCCTATTCTTGCTATGACACTCAAATTTCTATATCTCCCTGTCTAGATTGAATCTTGGCATGAAATTTGACCACACCTAGAACACACCTAGAGGTTGAACTGATATTTAGAATTTCTGAATTTAGAGCTTTGTAGCAAAAGATATGATGTTTCAAAGTTGGCTAAGTTACTGTTCTTTTGGTTGGAGTTTTGTAACCAACTTCAAAAATCCATAACTTGGTCCATAGTTGGGCTATTGATGTAAAAAAAAATTACATGGTTTGATCTAACTCTTTACTTGATAATGGAGAAAACAAAATAGGGGTGACATGACTAGAATGATACAATTTATTGGAGGAAGTTTGGGTGCAGTGGCTGGAATTTTTGAAACTAGTAAGAATGCTTAATGCGCGGAAGACAAAACTAAGACTTGTGTTAGTGTTTATTTCTTAGCTTCCACAATGTTCATAAATGTGAATATGTGTGTCATGGTTAGACCAATATGCATATGTTTACATAGTGCTCAAGAGGGTCACTTGAGTATGTACACTCAGGGCATTGTTCTGGTGACCTATAGGACACACCAATCGTGGGAGTTTAAATGCACATTTTTTGCACCATAACTGGATTACCCCGTAGTGGGTAACACATATCATGTTTCAATTTCAAACTAGTTGAGACTGATTCCACTCCAAACAAGTTGTAATGTGTCCATTTCATTCCAAACAAGTTCTGAATGTTTTCATTCCAAACTAGTTGTGAATGTTTCCAGTTCTAAAAAAGTTGTAAATGTTTTCATTTCATTCCAAACAAGTTGTGGATGTTTCCATTTTATTCTAAACTAGTTGTGAATGTTTCCATTCCAATCAAGTTGTAAATGTTTCTATTTTATTCTAAACGAGTTATGATTATTTCTATTTCATCCTCAACTAATTGTGAATATTTCCAATTTGTTCTAAACATGTTGTGAATGTTTCCATTCAAATTGTTTCAAATTGTTTGGAGTGAAATGGAAATATTCACTACTTGTATAGAATAAAATGGAAACATTCACAACCAGTTTGGAATGGAAATATTCACAACCTATTCGGAAAAGAGTGGAAACATTCTAAACAAGTTGTGAATGTTCCCATTTTATTCTAAACTAGTTATGAATGTTCGCATCCAAAACAAGTTGTGAATGTTTGTATTTTATTCTAAACAAATTGTGAATGTTTCCATTTTGCTCTAAACTAGTTGTCAATGTTTTCATTTCATTGTAAACTAGTTGTGAATTTTTCCATTTCATTCTAAACTAGCTGTGAATGTTTCCAATCTAGACATGTTGTGAACATTTTTATTTCATTCTAAACAAGTTGTGAATGTTTTCATTTCATACTAAACTAGTTATGAATGTTTCCATTTCATTCCGAATAAGTTATGAATATTTCTATTTCATTGTAAACAAGTTGTGCATATGTCCATTCTATTTTAAACAAGTTATGGAATGTTTTCATAACTTGTTTGGAATGAAAACATTCAAAACCAGTTTGGAATAAAATGGAAACTTTCACAAGTTATTTAGAATGAAGTAGAAACATTCTAGACTTTTTTAGAATGAAATGGAAACATTCAGTACTAGTTTAGAATGAATTGGAAGCATTCACAACTTGTTTAGAATAAAAAGGAATATTTGTCAACTTGTTCAGAATGAAAAGGAAACACTCGTAACCTGTTTAGGAAGAAATGAAAGCATTCACAACTTGTTTAGATTGAAAACATTCACAACTAGATTAGAATGAAATAGAAACATTCATAACTTGTTTTGAATGTATTGGAAGCACTTACAAATTATTTAGAATAAAGTGGAAACATTCATAACTTATTTAGAATGAAATTGAAAGATTTAGAACTTGTTTAGTATGAAATGCAAACATTCACCACAAGTTTTGAATGGAAACATTCACGACATGTATAGAATAAAATGGTAACACTCACTACTAGTTTAGAATGAATTGGAAAAGTTTAAAACATGTTTAGAATAAAATAGAAACATTAACAACTTTTTGAGAATGATATGGAAATATTCATAACTTTTTTAAAGTAGAAACATTCACAACTAGTTTAGAATGAAGTGGAAACTTTCACAAATTGTTTAGAATGAAACGAAAACATTCACAACTTATTTAGAATAAAATGGAAACTTTCACAAATAGTTTAAAATGAAACGAAAACATTCATAACTTATTTAGAATAAAATAGAATCATTCATAACTAGTTTTAAATGAAAACATTCACAACATATTTGGAACCAAATGGAATCAATCACAACTTGTTTAGAATAAAATAAAAACATTCACAACTAGTTTGGAATGAAATGGAAACATTCACAACTTGTTTGGAATGAAATGGAAACATTCAAAAATAGTTTAGAATGAATTGAAAACATTCACAACATGTTTGGAATGAAATAGAAACATTCACAACTTGTTTAGAATGAAATGGAAACATTGACAACTTGTTTGGAATGGAAACATTCACAACTAGTTTAGAATAAATGGAAACATTCACAACTAGTTTGGAATGAAATGGAAACATTCACAACTTGTTTGGAATGAAATGGAAACATTCACAACTAGTTTGGAATGAAATGGAAACATTGACAACTAGTTTGGAATGAAATGGAAACATTCACAACTTGTTTGGAATGAAATGGAAACATTCACAACTTGTTTGGAATGAAATGGAAACATTCACAACTAGTTTGGAATGAAATGGAAACATTCACAACTTATTTTGAATGAAATGGAAACATTCACAACTTGTTTGGAATGAAATGGAAACATTCACAACTTATTTTGGAAAGAAATGGAAACATTCACAACTAGTTTGGAATGAAATGGAAACATTCACAACAAGTTTGGAATGAAATGGAAACATTCACAACTTGTTTGGAATGAAATGGAAACATTCACAACTTGTTTGGAATGAAATGGAAACATTCACAACTTAGTTTGGAATGAAATGGAAACATTCACAACTTGTTTGGAATGAAATGGAAACATTCACAACTTGTTTAGAATGAATGGAAACATTCACAACTAGTTTGGAATGAAAATGAAACATTCACAACTAGTTTGGAATGAAATGGAAACATTCACAACTATTTGGAATGAAATGGAAACATTCACAACTTGTTTGGAATGAAATGGAAACATTCACAACTTGTTTGGAATGAAATGGAAACATTCACAACTAGTTTGGAATGAAATGGAAACATTCACAACTTGTTTGGAATGAAATGGAAACATTCAAATGAAAACATTCACAACTTGTTTGGAATGAAATGGAAACATTCACAACTTGTTTGGAATGAAATGGAAACATTCACAACTAGTTTGGAAAAATGGAAACATTCACAACTTGTTTAGAATGAAATGGAAACATTCACAACTTGTTTGGAATGAAATGGAAACATTCACAACTAGTTTGGAATGAAATGGAAACATTCACAACTAGTTTGGAATGAAATGGAAACATTCACAACTTGTTTGGAATGAAATGGAAACATTCACAACTAGTTTGGAATGAAATGGAAACATTCACAACTTGTTTGGAATGAAATGGAAACATTCACAACTTGTTTGGAATGAAATGGAAACATTCACAACTTGTTTGGAATGAAATGGAAACATTCACAACTAGTTTGGAATGAAATAGAAACATTCACAACTAGTTTGGAATGAAATGGAAACATTCACAACTAGTTTTGAATGAAATGGAAACATTCACAACTTGTTTGGAATGAAATGGAAACATTCACAACTTGTTTGGAATGAAATGGAAACATTCACAACTAGTTTGGAATGAAATGGAAACATTCACAACTTGTTTGGAATGAAATGGAAACATTCACAACTAGTTTGGAATGAAATGGAAACATTCACAACTAGTTTGGAATGAAATGGAAACATTCACAACTAGTTTGGAATGAAATGGAAACATTCACAACTTGTTTGGAAATGAAACATTCACAACTTGTTTGGAATGAAATGGAAACATTCACAACTTGTTTGGAATGAAATGGAAACATTCACAACTAGTTTTGGAATGAAATGGAAACATTCACAACTAGTTTGGAATGAAATGGAAACATTTTGAAACAAGTTTGTGAATGAAATGGACATTCATTCACAACAAGTTTGAATGAATGAAATGGAAACATTCACAACTTGTTTTGAATGAAATGGAAACATTCACAACTAGTTTGGAATGAAATGGAAACATTCACAACTAGTTTGGAATGAAATGGAAACATTCACAACTAAGTTTGGAATGAAATGGAAACATTCACAACTAGTTTGGAATGAAATGGAAACATTCACAACTAGTTTGGAATGAAATGGAAACATTCACAACTTGTTTGGAATGAAATGGAAACATTCACAACTGGTTTGGAATGAAATGGAAACATTCACAACTTGTTTGGAATGAAATGGAAACATTCACAACTAGTTTGGAATGAAATGGAAACATTCACAACAAGTTTGGAATGAAATGGAAACATTCACAACTTGTTTGGAATGAAATGGAAACATTCACCAACTTGTTTGGAATGAAATGGAAAATGGAAACATTCAGAATTTAGTTTGGAATTGTGAATTATCATGAAACATTCACAATTTTTTGTTTTCAGAATAAAATGGAAACTATTCACAACTTGTTTGGAATGAAATGGAAACATTCACAACTAGTTTGGAATGAAATGGAAAATTCACAACTAGTGTAGTCAAAATAGAAACATTCACAACAAGTTTGGAATGAAATGGAAACATTCACAACTAGTTTGGAATGAAATGGAAACATTCACAACTTGTTTGGAATGAAATGGAAACATTCACAACTTGTTTGGAATGAAATGGAAACATTCACAAATTTTGAAAATGAAATGGAAACATTCACAACTTGTTTGGAATGAAATGGAAACATTCACAACTAGTTTGGAATGAAATGGAAACATTCACAACTAGTTTGGAATGAAATGGAAACATTCACAACTTGAATGAAATGGAAACATTCACAACTTGTTTGGAATGAAATGGAAACATTCACAACAAGTTTGGAATGAAATGGAAACATTCACAACTAGTTTGGAATGAAATGGAAACATTCACAACAAGTTTGGACTGAAATGGAAACATTCACAACTTGTTTGGAATGAAATTGAAATTTAAACTTGTCACAACACAAATAGAATTGAATGGAAACATTCACAACTTGTTTGGAATGAAATGGAAACATTCACAACTAGTTTGGAATGAAATGGAAACATTCACAACTTGTTGGAATGAAATGGAAACATTCACAACTAGTTTGGAATGAATAAACATTCACAACTTGTTTGGAATGAAATGGAAACATTCACAACTTGTTTGGAATGAAATGGAAACATTCACAACATGTTTGGAATGAAATGGAAACATTCACAACTAGTTGAAATGGAAACATTCACAACAAGTTTGGAATGAAATGGAAACATTCACAACTTGTTTGGAATGAAATGGAAACATTCACAACTAGTTTGGAATGAAATGGAAACATTCACAACTAGTTTGGAATGAAATGGAAACATTCACAACTTGTTTGGAATGAAATGGAAACATTCACAACTTGTTTGGAATGAAATGGAAACATTCACAACTTGTTTGGAATGAAATGGAAACATTCACAACTAGTTTGGAATGAAATGGAAACATTCCACAACTAGTTTGGAATGAAATGGAAACATTCACAACTTAGTTTGGAATGAAATGGAAAACATTCACAACTTGTTTGGAATGAAATGGAAACATTCACAACTTGTTTGGAATGAAATGGAAACATTCACAACTAGTTTGGAATGAAATGGAAACATTCACAACTTGTTTGGAATGAAATGGAAACATTCACAACTTGTTTGGAATGAAATGGAAACATTCACAACTAGTTTGGAATGAAATGGAAACATTCACAACTTGTTTGGAATGAAATGGAAACATTCACAACTTGTTTGGAATGAAATGGAAACATTCACAACAAGTTTGGAATGAAATGGAAACATTCACAACTTGAATGGCATGAAATGGAAACATTCACAACTTGTTTGGAATGAAATGGAAACATTCACAACTAGTTTGGAATGAAATGGAAACATTCACAACTTGTTTGGAATGAAATGGAAACATTCACAACTTGTTTGGAATGAAATGGAAACATTCACAACTTGTTTGGAATGAAATGAGAAACATTCACAACTTGTTTGGAATGAAATGGAAACATTCACAACTAGTTTGGAATGAAATGGAAACATTCACAACTTGTTTGGAATGAAATGGAAACATTCACAACTAGTTTGGAATGAAATGGAAACATTCACAACTAGTTTGGAATGAAATGGAAACATTCACAACTTGTTTGGAATGAAATGGAAACATTCACAACTAGTTTGGAATGAAATGGAAACATTCACAACTAGTTTGGAATGAAATGGAAACATTCACAACTAGTTTGGAATGAAATGGAAACATTCACAACTTGTTTGGAATGAAATGGAAACATTCACAACTAGTTTGGAATGAAATGGAAACATTCACAACTTGTTTGGAATGAAATGGAAACATTCACAACTTGTTTGGAATGAAATGGAAACATTCACAACTTGTTTGGAATGAAATGGAAACATTCACAACTAGTTTTGGAATGAAATGGAAACATTCACAACTTGTTTGGAATGAAATGGAAACATTCACAACTTGTTTGGAATGAAATGGAAACATTCACAACTTGTTTGGAATGAAATGGAAACATTCACAACTTGTTTGGAATGAAATGGAAACATTCACAACTTGTTTTGGAATGAAATGGAAACATTCACAACTTGTTTGGAATGAAATGGAAACATTCACAACTTGTTTGGAATGAAATGGAAACATTCACAACTAGTTTGGAATGAAATGGAAACATTCACAACTTGTTTGGAATGAAATGGAAACATTCACAACTAGTTTGGAATGAAATGGAAACATTCACAACTTGTTTGGAATGAAATGGAAACATTCACAACTTGTTTGGAATGAAATGGAAACATTCACAACTTGTTTGGAATGAAATGGAAACATTCACAACTTGTTTGGAATGAAATGGAAACATTCACAACTTGTTTGGAATGAAATGGAAACATTCACAACTAGTTTGGAATGAAATGGAAACATTCACAACTAGTTTGGAATGAAATGGAAACATTCACAACTAGTTTGGAATGAAATGGAAACATTCACAACTTGTTTTGGAATGAAATGGAAACATTCACAACTTGTTTGGAATGAAATGGAAACATTCACAACTTGTTTGGAATGAAATGGAAACATTCACAACTAGTTTGGAATGAAATGGAAACATTCACAACTTGTTTGGAATGAAATGGAAACATTCACAACTTGTTTGGAATGAAATGGAAACATTCACAACTTGTTTGGAATGAAATGGAAACATTCACAACTAGTTTGGAATGAAATGGAAACATTCACAACTTGTTTGAATGAAATGGAAACATTCACAACTTGTTTGGAATGAAATGGAAACATTCACAACTTGTTTGGAATGAAATGGAAACATTCACAACTTGTTTGGAATGAAATGGAAACATTCACAACTTGTTTGGAATGAAATGGAAACATTCACAACTTGTTTGGAATGAAATGGAAACATTCACAACTTGTTTGGAATGAAATGGAAACATTCACAACTTGTTTGGAATGAAATGGAAACATTCACAACTAGTTTGGAATGAAATGGAAACATTCACAACTTGTTTGGAATGAAATGGAAACATTCACAACTTGTTTGGAATGAAATGGAAACATTCACAACTTGTTTGGAATGAAATGGAAACATTCACAACTTGTTTGGAATGAAATGGAAACATTCACAACTAGTTTGGAATGAAATGGAAACATTCACAACTTGTTTGGAATGAAATGGAAACATTCACAACTTGTTTGGAATGAAATGGAAACATTCACAACTAGTTTGGAATGAAATGGAAACATTCACAACTAGTTTGGAATGAAATGGAAACATTCACAACTTGTTTGGAATGAAATGGAAACATTCACAACTTGTTTGGAATGAAATGGAAACATTCACAACTAGTTTGGAATGAAATGGAAACATTCACAACTAGTTTGGAATGAAATGAAACATTCACAACTAGTTTGGAATGAAATGGAAACATTCACAACTTGTTTGGAATGAAATGGAAACATTCACAACTTGTTTGGAATGAAATGGAAACATTCACAACTTGTTTTGGAATGAAATGGAAACATTCACAACTAGTTTGGAATGAAATGGAAACATTCACAACTTAGTTTGGAATGAAATGGAAACATTCACAACTAGTTTGGAATGAAATGGAAACATTCACAACTAGTTTGGAATGAAATGGAAACATTCACAACTTGTTTGGAATGAAATGGAAACATTCACAACTTGTTTGGAATGAAATGGAAACATTCACAACTTGTTTGGAATGAAATGGAAACATTCACAACTTGTTGGAATGAAATGGAAACATTCACAACTTGTTTGGAATGAAATGGAAACATTCACAACTTGTTTGGAATGAAATGGAAACATTCACAACTTGTTTGGAATGAAATGGAAACATTCACAACTAGTTTGGAATGAAATGGAAACATTCACAACTTGTTTGGAATGAAATGGAAACATTCACAACAACTGGTTTCACAACTGTTTGGAATGGAAACATTCACAACTTGTTTGGAATGAAATGGAAACATTCACAACTTGTTTGGAATGAAATGGAAACATTCACAACTAGTTTGGAATGCATTGGAAACATTCACAACTTGTTTGGAATGAAATGGAAACATTCACAACTTGTTTGGAATGAAATGGAAACATTCACAACTTGTTTGGAATGAAATGGAAACATTCACAACTTGTTTGGAATGAAATGGAAACATTCACAACTTGTTTGGAATGAAATGGAAACATTCACAACTTGTTTGGAATGAAATGGAAACATTCACAACTTGTTTGGAATGAAATGGAAACATTCACAACTTGTTTGGAATGAAATGGAAACATTCACAACTTGTTTGGAATGAAATGGAAACATTCACAACTAGTTTGGAATGAATGGAAACATTCACAACTTGTTTGGAATGAAATGGAAACATTCACAACTTGTTTGGAATGAAATGGAAACATTCACAACTAGTTTGGAATGAAATGGAAACATTCACAACTAGTTTGGAATGAAATGGAAACATTCACAACTTGTTTGGAATGAAATGGAAACATTCACAACTTGTTTGGAATGAAATGGAAACATTCACAACTAGTTTGGAATGAAATGGAAACATTCACAACTTGTTTGGAATGAAATGGAAACATTCACAACTAGTTTGGAATGAAATGGAAACATTCACAACTAGTTTGGAATGAAATGGAAACATTCACAACAAGTTTGGAATGAAATGGAAACATTCACAACTAGTTTGGAATGAAATGGAAACATTCACAACTTGTTTGGAATGAAATGGAAACATTCACAACTTGTTTGGAATGAAATGGAAACATTCACAACTAGTTTGGAATGAAATGAAACATTCACAACTTGTTTGGAATGAAATGGAAACATTCACAACTAGTTTGGAATGAAATGGAAACATTCACAACTTGTTTGGAATGAAATGGAAACATTCACAACTAGTTTGGAATGAATGGAAACATTCACAACTTGTTTGGAATGAAATGGAAACATTCACAACTTGTTTGGAATGAAATGGAAACATTCACAACTTGTTTGGAATGAAATGGAAACATTCACAACTAGTTTTGGAATGAAATGGAAACATTCACAACTTGTTTGGAATGAAATGGAAACATTCACAACTTGTTTGGAATGAAATGGAAACATTCACAACTTGTTTGGAATGAAATGGAAACATTCACAACTTGTTTGGAATGAAATGGAAACATTCACAACTTGTTTGGAATGAAATGGAAACATTCACAACTTGTTTGGAATGAAATGGAAACATTCACAACTTGTTTGGAATGAAATGGAAACATTCACAACTAGTTTGGAATGAAATGGAAACATTCACAACTTGTTTGGAATGAAATGGAAACATTCACAACTTGTTTGGAATGAAATGGAAACATTCACAACTTGTTTGGAATGAAATGGAAACATTCACAACTTGTTTGGAATGAAATGGAAACATTCACAACTTGTTTGGAATGAAATGGAAACATTCACAACTAGTTTGGAATGAAATGGAAACATTCACAACTAGTTTGGAATGAAATGGAAACATTCACAGTAGTTTGGAATGAAATGGAAACATTCACAACTTGTTTGGAATGAAATGGAAACATTCACAACTTGTTTGGAATGAAATGGAAACATTCACAACTTGTTTGGAATGAAATGGAAACATTCACAACTTGTTTGGAATGAAAAATGGAAACATTCACAACTTGTTTGGAATGAAATGGAAACATTCACAACTTGTTTGGAATGAAATGGAAACATTCACAACTTGTTTGGAATGAAATGGAAACATTCACAACTTGTTTGGAATGAAATGGAAACATTCACAACTTGTTTGGAATGAAATGGAAACATTCACAACTTGTTTTGGAATGAAATGGAAAATGGAAACACAACTTGTTTGGAATGAAATGGAAACATTCACAACTTGTTTGGAATGAAATGGAAACATTCACAACTAGTTTGGAATGAAATGGAAACATTCACAACTAGTTTGGAATGAAATGGAAACATTCACAACTTGTTTGGAATGAAATGGAAACATTCACAACTTGTTTGGAATGAAATGGAAACATTCACAACTTGTTTGGAATGAAATGGAAACATTCACAACTAGTTTTGAAAATGAAATGGAAACATTCACAACTTGTTTGGAATGAAATGGAAACATTCACAACTTGTTTGGAATGAAATGGAAACATTCACAACTTGTTTGGAATGAAATGGAAACATTCACAACTTGTTTGGAATGAAATGGAAACATTCACAACTTGTTTGGAATGAAATGGAAACATTCACAACTTGTTTGGAATGAAATGGAAACATTCACAACTTGTTTGGAATGAAATGGAAACATTCACAACTTGTTTGGAATGAAATGGAAACATTCACAACAAGTTTGGAATGAAATGGAAACATTCACAACTTGTTTGGAATGAAATGGAAACATTCACAACTAGTTTGGAATGAAATGGAAACATTCACAACTTGTTGGAATGAAAAGGAAACATTCACAACTTGTTTGGAATGAAATGGAAACATTCACAACTAGTTTGGAATGAAATGGAAACATTCACAACTTGTTTTGGAATGAAATGGAAACATTCACAACTTGTTTGGAATGAAATGGAAACATTCACAACTAGTTTGGAATGAAATGGAAACATTCACAACTTGTTTGGAATGAAATGGAAACATTCACAACAAGTTTGGAATGAAATGGAAACATTCACAACTTGTTTGGAATGAAATGGAAACATTCACAACTTGTTTGGAATGAAATGGAAACATTCACAACTTGTTTGGAATGAAATGGAAACATTCACAACTAGTTTGGAATGAAATGGAAACATTCACAACTAGTTTGGAATCAAATGGAAACATTCACAACTAGTTTGGAATGAAATGGAAACATTCACAACTTGTTTGGAATGAAATGGAAACATTCACAACTTGTTTGGAATGAAATGGAAACATTCACAACTTGTTTGGAATGAAATGGAAACATTCACAACTTGTTTGGAATGAAATGGAAACATTCACAACTTGTTTGGAATGAAATGGAAACATTCACAACTAGTTTGGAATGAAATGGAAACATTCACAACTTGTTTGGAATGAATGAATTGGAAACATTCACAACTTGTTTGGAATGGAATGGAAACATTCACAACTAGTTTGGAATGAAATGGAAACATTCACAACTTGTTTTGGAATGAAATGGAAACATTCACAACTAGTTTGGAATGAAATGGAAACATTCACAACTAGTTTGGAATGAAATGGAAACATTCACAACTAGTTTGGAATGAAATGGAAACATTCACAACTAGTTTGGAATGAAATGGAAACATTCACAACTAGTTTGGAATGAAATGGAAACATTCACAACTAGTTTGGAATGAAATGGAAACATTCACAACTAGTTTGGAATGAAATGGAAACATTCACAACTAGTTTGGAATGAAATGGAAACATTCACAACTAGTTTGGAATGAAATGGAAACATTCACAACTTGTTTGGAATGAAATGGAAACATTCACAACTTGTTTGAATGAAATGGAAACATTCACAACTAGTTTGGAATGAAATGGAAACATTCACAACTAGTTTGGAATGAAATGGAAACATTCACAACTTGTTTAGAATGAAATGGAAACATTCACAACTTGTTTGGAATGAAATGGAAACATTCACAACTTGTTTGGAATGAAATGGAAACATTCACAACTTGTTTGGAATGAAATGGAAACATTCACAACTTGTTTTTGGAATGAAATGGAAACATTCACAACTTGTTTGGAATGAAATGGAAACATTCACAACTTGTTTGGAATGAAATGGAAACATTCACAACTTGTTTGGAATGAAATGGAAACATTCACAACTTGTTTGGAATGAAATGGAAACATTCACAACTTGTTTGGAATGAAATGGAAACATTCACAACTAGTTTGGAATGAAATGGAAACATTCACAACTTGTTTGGAATGAAATGGAAACATTCACAACTAGTTTGGAATGAAATGGAAACATTCACAACTTGTTTGGAATGAAATGGAAACATTCACAACTTGTTTGGAATGAAATGGAAACATTCACAACTTGTTTGGAATGAAAATGGAAACATTCACAACTTGTTTGGAATGAATGGAAACATTCACAACTAGTTTGGAATGAAATGGAAACATTCACAACTTGTTTGGAATGAAATGGAAACATTCACAACTAGTTTGGAATGTTTGGAACTGTTTGGAATGGAAACATTCACAACTTGTTTGGAATGAAATGGAAACATTCACAACTTGTTTGGAATGAAATGGAAACATTCACAACTTGTTGGAATGAAATGGAAACATTCACAACTTGTTTGGAATGAAATGGAAACATTCACAACTTGTTTGGAATGAAATGGAAACATTCACAACTTGTTTGGAATGAAATGGAAACATTCACAACTTGTTTGGAATGAAATGGAAACATTCACAACTAGTTTGGAATGAAATGGAAACATTCACAACTTGTTTGGAATGAAATGGAAACATTCACAACTTGTTTGGAATGAAATGGAAACATTCACAACTTGTTTGGAATGAAATGGAAACATTCACAACTTGTTTGGAATGAAATGGAAACATTCACAAAGTTTGGGAATGAAATGGAAACATTCACAACTAGTTTTGGAATGAAATGGAAACATTCACAACTTGTTTGGAATGAAATGGAAACATTCACAACTTGTTTGGAATGAAATGGAAACATTCACAACTTGTTTGGAATGAAATGGAAACATTCACAACTTGTTTGGAATGAAATGGAAACATTCACAACTAGTTTGGAATGAAATGGAAACATTCACAACTAGTTTGGAATGAAATGGAAACATTCACAACTAGTTTGGAATGAAATGGAAACATTCACAACTTGTTTGGAATGAAATGGAAACATTCACAACTAGTTTGGAATGAAATGGAAACATTCACAACTAGTTTTGGAATGAAATGGAAACATTCACAACTTGTTTGGAATGAAATGGAAACATTCACAACTAGTTTTTGAATGAAATGGAAACATTCACAACTTGTTTGGAATGAAATGGAAACATTCACAACTTGTTTGGAATGAAATGGAAACATTCACAACTTGTTTGGAATGAAATGGAAACATTCACAACTTGTGTTTGGAATGAAATGGAAACATTCACAACTTGTTTGGAATGAAATGGAAACATTCACAACTAGTTTGGAATGAAATGGAAACATTCACAACTTGTTTGGAATGAAATGGAAACATTCACAACTAGTTTGGAATGAAATGGAAACATTCACAACTTGTTTGGAATGAAATGGAAACATTCACAACTTGTTTGGAATGAAATGGAAACATTCACAACTTGTTTGGAATGAAATGGAAACATTCACAACTAGTTTTGAATGAAATGGAAACATTCACAACTTGTTTGGAATGAAATGGAAACATTCACAACTTGTTTGGAATGAAATGGAAACATTCACAACTTGTTTGGAATGAAATGGAAACATTCACAACTTGAATGGAATGAAATGGAAACATTCACAACTAGTTTGGAATGAAATGGAAACATTCACAACTTGTTTGGAATGAAATGGAAACATTCACAACTTGTTTGGAATGAAATGGAAACATTCACAACTTGTTTGGAATGAAATGGAAACATTCACAACTAGTTTGGAATGGAAACATTCACAACTTGTTTGGAATGAAAATGAAACATTCACAACTAGTTTGGAATGAAATGGAAACATTCACAACTAGTTTGGAATGAAATGGAAACATTCACAACTTGTTTGGAATGAAATGGAAACATTCACAACTTGTTTGGAATGAAATGGAAACATTCACAACTTGTTTGGAATGAAATGGAAACATTCACAACTAGTTTGGAATGAAATGGAAACATTCACAACTTGTTTGGAATGAGATGGAAACATTCACAACTTGTTTGGAATGAAATGGAAACATTCACAACTTGTTTGGAATGAAATGGAAACATTCACAACTAGTTTGGAATGAAATGGAAACATTCACAACTAGTTTGGAATGAAATGGAAACATTCACAACTTGTTTGGAATGAAATGGAAACATTCACAACTTGTTTGGAATGAAATGGAAACATTCACAACTTGTTTGGAATGAAATGGAAACATTCACAACTTGTTTGGAATGAAATGGAAACATTCAACAACTAGTTTGGAATGAAATGGAAACATTCACAACTTGTTTGGAATGAAATGGAAACATTCACAACTTGTTTGGAATGAAATGGAAACATTCACAACTAGTTTGGAATGAAATGGAAACATTCACAACTTGTTTGGAATGAAATGGAAACATTCACAACTAGTTTGGAATGAAATGGAAACATTCACAACTTGTTTGGAATGAAATGGAAACATTCACAACTTGTTTGGAATGAAATGGAAACATTCACAACTTGTTTGGAATGAAATGGAAACATTCACAACTAGTTTGGAATGAAATGGAAACATTCACAACTTGTTGGAATGAAATGGAAACATTCACAACTTGTTTGGAATGAAATGGAAACATTCACAACTTGTTTGGAATGAAATGGAAACATTCACAACTTGTTTGGAATGAAATGGAAACATTCACAACTAGTTTGGAATGAAATGGAAACATTCACAACTAGTTTGGAATGAAATGGAAACATTCACAACTTGTTTGGAATGAAATGGAAACATTCACAACTTGTTTGGAATGAAATGGAAACATTCACAACTTGTTTGGAATGAAATGGAAACATTCACAACTTGTTTGGAATGAAATGGAAACATTCACAACTTGTTTGGAATGAAATGGAAACATTCACAACTTGTTTGGAATGAAATGGAAACATTCACAACTAGTTTGGAATGAAATGGAAACATTCACAACTTGTTTGGAATGAAATGGAAACATTCACAACTTGTTTGGAATGAAATGGAAACATTCACAACTTGTTTGGAATGAAATGGAAACATTCACAACTTGTTTGGAATGAAATGGAAACATTCACAACTTGTTTGGAATGAAATGGAAACATTCACAACTAGTTTGGAATGAAATGGAAACATTCACAACTAGTTTGGAATGAAATGGAAACATTCACAACTTGTTTGGAATGAAATGGAAACATTCACAACTTGTTTGGAATGAAATGGAAACATTCACAACAAGTTTGGAATGAAATGGAAACATTCACAACTTGTTTGGAATGAAATGGAAACATTCACAACTAGTTTGGAATGAAATGGAAACATTCACAACTTTTTTGGAATGAAATGGAAACATTCACAACTAGTTTGGAATGAAATGGAAACATTCACAACTAGTTTGGAATGAAATGGAAACATTCACAACTTGTTTGGAATGAAATGGAAACATTCACAACTAGTTTGGAATGAAATGGAAACATTCACAACTAGTTTGGAATGAAATGGAAACATTCACAACTTGTTTGGAATGAAATGGAAACATTCACAACTAGTTTGGAATGAATGGAAACATTCACAACTTGTTTGGAATGAAATGGAAACATTCACAACTAGTTTGGAATGAAATGGAAACATTCACAACTAGTTTGGAATGAAATGGAAACATTCACAACTTGTTTGGAATGGAAAATGGAAACATTCACAACTAGTTTGGAATGAAATGGAAACATTCACAACTTGTTTGGAATGAAATGGAAACATTCACAACTAGTTTTGGAATGAAATGGAAACATTCACAACTAGTTTGGAATGAAATGGAAACATTCACAACTTGTTTGGAATGAAATGGAAACATTCACAACTAGTTTGGAATGAAATGGAAACATTCACAACTTGTTTGGAATGAAATGGAAACATTCACAACTAGTTTGGAATGAAATGGAAACATTCACAACTAGTTTGGAATGAAATGGAAACATTCACAACTTGTTTGGAATGAAATGGAAACATTCACAACTAGTTTGGAATGAAATGGAAACATTCACAACTAGTTTGGAATGAAATGGAAACATTCACAACTTGTTTGGAATGAAATGGAAACATTCACAACTTGTTTGGAATGAAATGGAAACATTCACAACTAGTTTGGAATGAAATGGAAACATTCACAACTAGTTTGGAATGAAATGGAAACATTCACAACTTGTTTGGAATGAAATGGAAACATTCACAACTAGTTTGGAATGAAATGGAAACATTCACAACTAGTTTGGAATGAAATGGAAACATTCACAACTTGTTTGGAATGAAATGGAAACATTCACAACTAGTTTGGAATGAAATGGAAACATTCACAACTAGTTTTGAATGAAATGGAAACATTCACAACTAGTTTGGCAATGAAATGGAAACATTCACAACTAGTTTGGAATGAAATGGAAACATTCACAACTTGTTTGGAATGAAATGGAAACATTCACAACTAGTTTGGAATGAAATGGAAACATTCACAACTAGTTTGGAATGAAATGGAAACATTCACAACTTAGTTTGGAATGAAATGGAAACATTCACAACTAGTTTGGAATGAAATGGAAACATTCACAACTAGTTTGGAATGAAATGGAAACATTCACAACTAGTTTGGAATGAAATGGAAACATTCACAACTAGTTTGGAATGAAATGGAAACATTCACAACTAGTTTGGAATAAAATGGAAAACATTCACAACTTGTTTGGAATGAAATGGAAACATTCACAACTTGTTTGGAATGAAATGGAAACATTCACAACTAGTTTGGAATGAAATGGAAACATTCACAACTAGTTTAGAATGAAATGGAAACATTCACAACTTGTTTGGAATGAAATGGAAACATTCACAACTTGTTTGGAATGAAATGGAAATATTCACAACGAGTTTCAAGTGGAAACATTCACAACAAGTTTAGAATGAAATGGAAACATTCACAACTTTCATACCATGTCAAATTCTATCCTTGTCCTTCTATGCCCTAATAGTTTTAAACTTTTTAATACAATTAAAGATTGAAAGGGAAATAATTTTGAGACATTAAATCCATCCAAGATTGCCATTATCGATTTTACACTCAATTGGGTAAAATTGACCATATGAACAGTACCCAGCAAAATCAGCCAACTTTGACTTGCCATAACTCTTGCTATAGCCACCAAATCCAATGATTCAGTGTTGAAATTCTTCATCTTGAAGGATTCTAAGTGACGTCAAAATTTCAAAGCCAAACCCAATAAGTACAAAAAGTTATGGCTATTGGAGGATAGGGTACTAAATTTGATCAACTAGTGACCATAATGCCATTACAAAATTTCTTAAAATACATACACTTCATTTCCAAGTACAAAACCAACAAGGGCAGTTTTATACATCCCTTAGACACATGGGGAAATAATTCCCTTGGATTTTAAGTCATTACATAAGGATCAAATACCATTCTCTTCAAAACAGTCCATAAGAACCAATATGGACAGAATTACACACACTTCAAACTACACTCCATTAATCCATGTATCATTCACACAATGTACATACAGCATACTCAACTCATTTACATGCATTTATGCACTACATACATGTTATAAATTAGTTAATACATCCACTAAGTTTCTTGGAGAACTTCAAAAGCACTAAAAACTCCATAAACTTGAAAGGACCAACTGCTGCATAAGGTAGAAAGTACCACTACTAAAAATAGCTATTGTACTCCAAAAATTGTGAAACTTTCCATTTTAAAACTAAAAATATGGAAGTTAACATATATGAAATTTCATATAAAAATTAAAATTACAGCTATTAGTTTGAATGCTCTCTTTTAGGTGCTCCAGAAATGAACAAAAAGGGGGTAAGTTTCTTGAATGCAACTTAGTAAGGGCTTGTCAATAAAATCTTCAAATTCTAGTCATATACCTAAAATTCAAAGACACTAAAACACAAAAATATAGTACAAATAAGAAAACACAGCCATCCAAATGCACAAACAACACAGCAACAAACAAATGTAATGCTAGCAGCAATAAACATATTAGGGTTAGTTTATAAACAATCAAATAAACATTATGCAATCACTATGGAAGCCCTCCTCTAGCTAATGCTTGCTATTATATGGTTAATTTATTTTACTTAGTACTAACTTGGGCTCTAGAAACCCTAAATTTAACTACTGTAACAGAAGACCAAAACTGTAGCATTGAAACCCTAGGTGCAACTTCCCCCTCAACCTAAACCTGGTTCATGAAGCTCTTGGGTCTCTTTTAAGCTTAGGGTCTTAGCTTCATAGATGTTTGGGAATTAGTATTGAATAATAAATAGCCAAGAAACCTAGATGAAACCCTTACCAAAGCTGTGAAGGTTGAAATCTTTAAGAGATAAACAATAAACCCGAAACTTAGGGTTCTTTCTCTTTCTTGTTGCATCTGATTGCCTTCCTTTGTGATTTCTTTCAAGCTTGAGCTATGGTATCTATGGAAGCTTATGGAAGAGATAAGGAATACGTTGTGTCTGGTGGGGGACAAAAATGGCCAAAAAATGGCAAGAAATCAACATATTTTACTTGATTTTATTAGTTTAACCTTAACCCTCACTTAGGTTACTATATGTATGCCTTAAGCAAATAATTTTTTGCCAATATTTTTCCCACATTTTTTACCTTAGAACCTAGAAATAAAAGGCTAGGATAATGGTAGAAATGACCATCTTTGACTCTTGTCAAAAATCATCCCATCCTTAGGTTATTTTTGTGAACAATTGTAAACCTAGTTATCCTAGGTTCTTGAATAATAGCCTGTTAGTGTTGTGCTCAAAAGCCAATCATGAGATGATTGTATTTTTGCACATTGAGTCATGATATTTTATTAAGGCATTAATCCAACAATTATGTTTGTTGTTTTGTTTCCACGTAACTTAACAAACATAATCATAACCCTAGAATAATGATATTCTTAAACATCCCAGGTCTAGTATTATTGTGGAGTGGGTTGCAATAATACATAACGACTAGCATATGTGGAGACTAATATGAGATATTTAGTCTACATATGGGTACAAGTTGGAGAACTTGTGTACTGGACCGACCCACAATGAGAACACTACATGGATCGTTATATGAGTGTCATAAGTGATTCTCATAGTGATCATGGTATATGTAGTCCTTTCACCTAAGATCATCAAGGTTCCCTACATGTGAGTCACATACTTTGATACTTTCCTTTGTTGCTCGTAACTGAGTGAACTTGAAGGAGGTCATTGGGTATGTCACATATCATGCGGAGGGATTTGTATGATCAAGATGGGATTTGTCCCTCCTATGTAACGGGAGTGATATCTTCGGGCCCCTTGATAGAGTGAGACTTAGAAAATGCATGGCCATGCTCGGATGAGTTGATATACGATATCAATGTCATCAGTTTAAGTTGGTCTACTCGGTAATCAAGAAACCAAAGATTGGGCTATACGAGAGTGACACATTCCATGTCTCGTGCTTAGTCTTGATATCTTGGACAAAGGGACAATGGCATATATCGGTGATGATCATAAAGGTTTAGTCGATTCACCGACAATCTTGTCACTTGGGTAGCAATGATGTGTTGCTAGACACCGCTCATTGCTTATGATCATAAATGTGATTTATGATCATTGCCAACATGGCAAGAGCCTATTGGGTCGCACACATAGAGCTATTTGGATCATTAGAGTGCATGGGCTAATTATTTGGGTTATGGTTTCACTTTAATTTCGTATTAATAATGGGCCCAAGAGTTGAGCCATTATTAAGCCTGAAATTAAATCCTAATTGGATTAGGGCTTTGAAACCCATTAGGCCTGGAAGTTGAGTTTCACTATAAATACAACTTTTAAGTGAGAAATTCGCAGGTCTCCTTGCCCTAGCCTCCAAAAAGGACAGCCACACTCTTCTCTTGCAATTCCTTGGAGGACGCAAGCTAGCACTGCGAGCGCAAGAGAAACACATCTGCCGGGACGTGGTGGAAGCGTGGTGATCCCGAGAGGCTCGTGTGGATACCATAGAGAGCTTGAACACGTCAACTGTTCAAGTTTTGTGATTCGACTCTACAGTTGAGTGAGAGATCTCAACCGAAAATTAGGTATGAAAATTTTTGAACACCCGGTTTACCCCGTTTCACTTGGATCCTGGAGGGTTTCGGTTAAATTCCGCTGCGCTGTTTGGCTCCCAAAACCCATCAGTGGTATCAGAGCTACTGGTGAAACCCTAAATCGGGATTGAGTGTTGAATCGCATGATGCTATGTGTTCGGTTGCTTTTCGGCCATGATTAATTAGATTGATTCATGATGCATGAAACCGGAATTCGTAATGAACATATGAGATATATGAAGAAACGACACAAATTGGTTAATGAGATTAACCCAAAATTGAATGGTATGAGATACCTATATGGATTAGGATTCTTGCAATAGTTGCAAAAACCCTAGCTTTGTTCGGATTCGGCCTGTTCGGGCACTGAAAGTAAGGTATTTTTGGTGGCTCGAATGGAGGAGTCTCGGGTGCCTACTTGCTCGAAATAGAAGATTTCGGGCTAAGCAATTGTAAGAAAATTTTTTGCGCCGGGGGGCGCTGCCCCCCACGCCCCCCGCAAGGGCGGCTCCCCTTGACCCCTGATCAGCGGAACCACCGGTCAGCGGAACCACCGCCTGCTCAGCGACCGGCCAGCGGGACCGCCGTATGCGAAGCGCCACATAAATAAAAACTGGTTAATCAACGCGCAAAAATTGGCATGCATCTTTGTTGAATGAGATTTGACATGATATGCTGATTGGTGTTTGAAGCATGGTGCATGGTTATAGCCCTTGATTGGTTGTACTTGTAAATACGGCCTGCGAGTCGTGCCTTTTCTTATCACTCTCATTGTACATGCTCTTCTCACCTTACTCCCCTCGGATGTAACTCGAGGTTTCTATTATTGATGTAATAGTGCATTATGGGATCATCCAAGGTTGTATGTCTAAGGATCATCCAAGGAGGCATGTCCAAGGAGATGACAACAAAAGGGCAACCAAGAAAGGAAGAGAAGGAGCTTGTGAAGACTCTTTTCTTTTCTTAGGCTTTTATGATATTCTCATTGGCTTGAGAATATCGCATAGTTTGGGCTATAACCATGTCACGTTTACTTTCTTGTAAGCATGAGATGCATGTTTTATATTTGTATGTGATGCATGTATAAGACAACCGGAGATAACAAATTGGTGAGATCAAAAGAAAAATCCCTCAAACAAATATTAAGTCATTAAATGTGATGCCTTCCAAATGTTGGCACTCGTCAAGACTTTGATCAACATTAGGTGGGTTTGCCAAAGCAAAGCACCTATGTTCATCTTGGTAAGGCGCGATGGGATAATAGTGATATCCAAATTGCTAACTTTGGGTCCGACTTAACTAAGTCATCCTAATAGGATTAGGGACTTAGAGGCATAGAGTTGGGCTTAAGCTCATGAGATGAGCTTGGACAAGTGTTGTTCACCCAACTATCCAAGAGTTGCAATAAGATGCAATTGGCTATCCAAGAGTTGCATAAGATGCAATTGGCAAGGAGTTGCCTACCTAAATAGCTGTAACTTGAGAGAAAAGCCAAAGCTGACTCAGGTTGTGGTCAAATATGGATCTTGGCCCACTAGAATACCTTAGCGCCGAGGTGTTCCGAAATAATATCGAGGGTTATTATTTTGAGGAAAATAGTGGGAGTATCGTTTAATAAAAGTCCTTATTAAATGAATTAAAATACATGGATCTTACACTGCATATTTACTGTTGTAGATAACCATGGCACAAAACACATCGACACTTTTGTTGCGATCGATCCTTGAGAAGGAAAAACTGAATGGGACCAACTTTCTCAAATGGTACCGAAACTTGAGGATAGTCCTCAAGCAAGAGAGAAAGGCTTATGTCCTAGAGCAGCCCATTCCGAATGAGCCTGCTGCCACTGCTCCAAGAGCTGAAAGGGATGCTCACAAGAGGCATTCTGATGATGCTTTGGATGTTGCATGCCTCATGCTTATTACCATGGAATCTGAGCTTCAGAAGCAACATGAGAACATGGGGGCGTTCGATATGATCGAACATCTCAAAATGCTTTTCCAAGAGCAAGCTAGGCATGAGAGGTTTGAGACCTCTAAGGCATTGTTTCAGTGCAAGATGTCTGAGGGAAGTCCCGTGGGTCCTCATGTACTCAAGATGATTGGGTACATTGAGAATCTTGAGAATTTGGGATTTGCTCTTCAGAAAGAGTTGGCTATTGATGTAGTCTTGCAATCGTTGCCTGAAAGCTACAGTCAGTTTGTCATGAACTATAACATGAATGACCTTGACAAGTCCCTCCCTGAATTGCTCAACATGTTGAGAACTGCTGAGCAAAACCTTAAGAAGGCTAAGCCCATTTTGATGGTTCAAAAGGGCAAGGGAAAGGGAAAAGCCAACAAGAAGAAGGATAAAGCTAATGGAAAGTCCAATGCTAATTCTTCTTCAGCTGCACTGAAACCAAAGGGTGGTGTGGCAAAGGAAGGGGAGTGCTTCCATTGTAAGCAACCTGGACACTGGAAGCGCAATTGCAAGCTCTATCTTGAAGAACTTGCTAAGGAAAAGGGAAGTAAGACTTCCACTTCAGGTATTTTTGTTATAGAGGCTAACTTTTCTACTTCCTCATCTTGGGTATTGGATACTGGATGTGGATCTCACATTTGTGCAAATGTGCAGGATCTAAGTAGAAGTAGAAGATTGGCCCGAGGTGAAGTGGACCTACGTGTTGGAAATGGAGCAAGGGTTGCTGCCTTAGCCGTAGGGACTTATGTTCTCACTTTACCTAGTGGATTAGTTTTAGAATTAGACAACTGCTACTTTGTGCCTACTATTAGTAGAAATTTGATTTCTGTTTCTTGTTTGGACAAGAAAGGTTTTTCATTTATAATAAAGGACAAATGTTGTTCTATTTATTTGAATGAAATCTTTTATGGTAGTGCTCAACTTAGCAATGGGTTGTATGTTCTAGACCTCGAAGATCCAATCTATAATGTGAATACCAAGAAGGTCAGATTAAATGATTCAAACCCGACCTATCTCTGGCACTGTCGCTTGGGCCATATAAATGAGACCCGCATATCCAAGCTCCATAAGGATGGACTCTTGGACTCATTTGATTTTGAATCATATGAGACATGTGAGTCATGTTTGTTGGGCAAGATGACCAAAGCCCCATTCACAGGGCAAAGTGAAAGGGCTAATGACTTACTAGGACTCATACATAGTGATGTATGTGGCCCTATGTCTACACAAGCTAGAGGAGGTTTCCAATACTTCATTACTTTCACTGATGACTTTAGCAGATATGGCTATGTGTATCTTATGAGACACAAGTCAGAATCCTTTGAAAAGTTCAAAGAATTCAAGAATGAAGTAGAGAATCAACTCGGGAAGAGTATCAAAGTACTTCAATCAGATCGAGGTGGAGAGTACTTGGATCGAGAATTCCTTGACTATCTGAAGGAGTGTGGTATAGTATCACAACTCACTCCACCAGGTACACCTCAATGGAATGGTGTATCTGAAAGGAGAAATCGAACTCTGTTAGACATGGTTCGCTCTATGATGAGTCAAGCTGACCTTCCAAACTCCTTTTGGGGACATGCTCTAGAGACAGCCGCTTTTACACTAAACCGAGTTCCATCTAAATCGGTTCAAAAGACACCATATGAGATATGGAGTGGGAGGCATCCCAATTTGTCTTTTATGAAGATTTGGGGCTGTGACGCTTATGTGAAACGTCAATCCTCTGACAAACTAGGGCCCAAATCTCAAAAATGCCTTTTTGTTGGGTATCCCAAAGAAACAAAGGGTTACTATTTCTACAATCCTTCTGAGCAAAAAGTGTTTGTTGCTCGAACTGGTGTCTTTTTAGAGAAAGAGTTTATCTCTAAAGGAACTAGTGGGAGGAAAGTAGAACTTGAAGAAATTCAAGAACAACAAGGAGACATCGAACCTGAAATGGAACCTGAACAGACACCACAAGATGTTGTGGTTCAAGAGTCTGTTCCTGTAGCACAGAGCCCACGTAGGTCTGGTAGGATTCGGCGTGAGCCCGAGAGATATGGATTTCTCATGACTCACACTGGTGATGTGATGCTCATGGATCAGGATGAGCCCACAACCTACCAACAAGCTATGTCGGGGCCTGACTCTGAGAAGTGGCTAGTGGCCATGAAATCCGAGATGGAATCCATGTATGAAAACCAAGTATGGACTTTGGTTGACCCACCTGAAGGGGTAAAACCCATAGGGTGCAAATGGGTTTTCAAGAAGAAAACTGACATGGATGGTAATGTGATTACCTTTAAGGGATGATTGGTTGCAAAAGGTTTCAAGCAAATTCATGGTATTGACTATGATGAAACTTTTTCACCAGTTGCTATGCTTAAATCCATCCAAATTTTGTTTGCTATTGCTGCACACTATGATTATGAGATATGGCAAATGGATGTCAAAACTGCATTCCTAAATGGAAAGCTACTTGAGGATGTGTACATGACACAACCTGAGGGTTTTGTCACTCCTGAGAATGCCAATAAAGTGTGCAAGTTGCAAAGGTCCATTTATGGACTGAAGCAAGCTTCTCGAAGTTGGAATCTTCATTTTGCTGATGCAATCAAAGAGTTTGGTTTTATCAAAAATGAAGATGAACCTTGTGTCTACAAGAAGGTTAGTGGGAGTGCTATTGTCTTCTTGGTGTTGTATGTAGATGACATACTACTCATCGGGAATGACATTCCTGAGCTACAGTCTGTGAAGACTTGGCTAGGGAAATGTTTCTCTATGAAGGACTTGGGTGAAGCAGCCTATGTGTTAGGCATCAGGATCTATAGAGATAGATCTAGAAAGCTTCTTGGCCTAAGTCAAAGTACATATATTGACAAGGTGCTAAAGAGGTTTAGCATGCAAGATTCCAAGAAAGGATTCTTGCCCATGTCACATGGTATCACTCTTTCTAGATCTCAGTGTCCGAGTACACCCGAGGAGAGAGAGCGCATGAGTAAGATTCCATATGCCTCAGCAATTGGATCTATCATGTATGCCATGATATGTACTCATCCCGATGTCTCATATGCTTTGAGCATGACGAGTAGGTACCAATCGAACCCATGGTGAGAGTCACTGGACAGCTGTTAAGAACATCCTTAAGTACTTACGAAGGACTAAGGATGCATTCTTGGTCTTTGGAGGTGAAGATGAGCTCGTTGTAAGGGGTTACACCGATGCAAGCTTCCAATCCGATAAGGATGATTTTAGATCGCAATCTGGTTATGTGTTTTGTATTGGTGGTGGTGCTGTGAGCTGGAAGAGTTCAAAGCAAGAGACAGTAGCTGACTCTACAACAGAATCTGAGTACATTGCCGCCTCTGATGCTGCGAAGGAGGCAGTTTGGATCAAGAAGTTCATCACTGAACTTGGAGTGGTTCCAAGCATTGCCGACCCGATAGAGCTCTATTGTGACAACAATGGAGCAATCGCACAGGCTAAGGAACCTCGATCTCACCAGCGATCCAAACACATACTCCGACGCTATCATCTCATCAGGGAGATCATCGAGAGGGGTGATGTAAGGATATGCAGGACTTCGACAGATAGCAACATTGCTGATCCGCTGACAAAGCCCCTTACGCAGCAAAAGCATGATAGCCATTCTAGGTCCATCGGTATTAGATACATGGATGATTGGCTTTTAGTGCAAGTGGGAGATTGTTAGTGTTGTGCCCAAAAAGCCAATCATGAGATGATTGTATTTTTGCACATTGAGTCATGATATTTTATTAAGGCATTAATCCAACAATTATGTTTGTTGTTTTGTTTCTACGTAACTTAACAAACATAATCGTAACCCTAGAATAATGATATTCTTAAACGTCCCTGGTCTAGTATTATTGTGGAGCGGGTTGCAATAATACATAACGACTAGCATATGTGGAGACTAATATGAGATATGTAGTCTACATATGGGTACAAGTTGGAGAACTTGTGTACTGGACCGACCCACCATGAGAACACTACATGGATCGTTATATGAGTGTCATAAGTGATTCTCATAGTGATCATGGTATATGTAGTCCTTCGACCTAAGATCATCAAGGTTCCCTACATGTGAGTCACATACTTTGATACTTTCCTTTGTTGCTCGTAACTGAGTGAACTTGAAGGAGGTCATTGGGTATGTCACATATCATGCGGAGGGATTTGTATGATCAAGATGGGATTTGTCCCTCCTATGTAACGGGAGTGATATCTTCGGGCCCCTTGATAGAGTGAGACTTAGAAAATGCATGGCCATGCTCGGATGAGTTGATATACGATATCAATGTCATCAATTTAAGTTGGTCTACTCGGTAATCAAGAAACCAAAGATTGGGCTATACGAGAGTGACACATTCCATGTCTCATGCTTAGTCTTGATATCTTGGACAAAGGGACAATGGCATATATCGGTGATGATCATAAAGGTTTAGTCGAATCACCGACAATCTTGTCACTTGGGTAGCAATGATGTGTTGCTAGACACCGCTCATTGCTTATGATCATAAATGTGATTTATGATCATTGCCAACATGGCAAGAGCCTATTGGGTCGCACACATAGAGCTATTTGGATCATTAGAGTGCATGGGCTAATTATTTGGGTTATGGTTTCACTTTAATTTCATATTAATAATGGGCCCAAAAGTTGAGCCATTATTAAGCCCAAAATCCTAATTGGATTAGGGCTTTGAAACCCATTAGGGCTGGAAGTTGAGTCTCACTATAAATACAACTTTTAAGTGAGAAATTCGTAGGTCTCCTTGCCCTAGCCTCCAAAAAGGACAGTCGCACTCTTCTCTTGCAATTCCTTGGAGGACGCAAGCTAGCACTGCGAGCGCAAGAGAAACGCATCTGCCAGGACATGGTGGAAGCGTGGTGATCCCGAGAGGCTCGTGTGGATACCATAGAGAGCTTGAACACGTCAACTGTTCAAGGTTTGTGATTCGACTCTACAGTTGAGTGAGAGATCTCAACCGAAATTAGGTATGAAAATTTTTGAACACCCGGTTTACCTCGTTTCACTTGGATCCTAGAGGGTTTCGGTTAAATTCTGCTGTGCTGTTTGGCTCCTGAAACCCATCATAGCTTTCATTTTCTTTATGCAATTTAGCCACCAAAAATTGCTTCCATACCACTCAAATCCCTCTAAAACCTCTCTTTTAAAGTTTTACAATTGAGTACCCAAGTCTTGAAATCTTACAAGAATGTCCATAAGTTACTTCTTGACCAAGCAAAACTTTAGGGTTTTCTTAAGGGTCAAGTAAGCATTGTGTCGATCTTTTAAGTAGGTGTCAATTATACACTTTACCCCCCACATTCCATTCACTATGGGGAAAAGTATAATATATATTGGTTTATAACCACTATGCCTTTATACTGTAAATTCTCCCATTTGTTAAGGTGGTAACATTTCTCCCCCACTTAAAAAATTTTGGTCCTCCAAAATTGCCCTTAGCTTGGGGTAGTCATCTGGATACCTTTCCAACATTTCCTTCCCAATTTCCCAAGTTGCCTGTCTTTCATAACGGTTTGACCATTGTACTTTAACCATGGGAATCAATTTGTTCCTTAGCATTCCAATATCCTTAGCTAACATAGCTATTGGTTTCTCTTCAAATGTCAGATTTGGCTCTAACTATATGTGTTCCACTCCTATCACATGTCTTACATCCATCCAACACTTCTTAAGCATACTGACATGGAAAACTTTTTGAACACTTGACATACTTAGCAGTAGAGCTAACCTATAAGCCACATTGTCATTTTTGCTCAATATGTCATAAGGACTGATGTATCTTGGAGCTAGCTTACTTATCTTGTCAAACCTAATAGTGCCTTTGGTTGGTGCTACTTTGAGCCACACTTTATCACCAACCTCAAACTCTAAGTCTCTTCTTCTTTTGTTCACATAAGTAGTGGTCTTTTCATTGGCTATCCTTAAGTTTTCCTGTATCTTCTTGATTTTATTTGTTGTTTCTTCAATGATCTTAGGACCCAAATCTAGCCTATCTGAGACTTTCACCCAACAATGGAGTGTCATGCACCTTTTTCCCGTAAATGGCTTCATAAGGTGTCATACAAATAGTGCTTTGATAACTATTGTTGTAAGAAAATTCCACCGAAGGTAAATGTTGGTCCCATTCTCCCTTAATATCCAAAACAAAACTTCTAAGCATGTCTTTAAATATCTAAATCACCCTCTCTGTTTGTCCACCTGTTAGAGGGTGGTAGGTAGTGCTCAGATGGATTTTGGTTCCTAGTGCTTTATGAAAAGAACTCCAAAATCTAGCTGTAGACCTTGGATCTCTATCTGACACTATGGAGTCTGGCACTGCATGCATCTTTACTATCTCCTTGATGTACATTTGTGCTAACTTTTCTAGTGAGTCTGTGATCTTCATTGGTAAGAAGCGGGCACACTTGGTTAGTCTATCAACAATGACCTAGATTGTGTCATGCCTTAATTTAGTCATAGGCAGCTTAGTGAAGAAGTCCTTAGTGATGTTACCCCACATCCTTACAAGAATGGGTAGAGACATATGTGGCATATTTAGAGAAATTTGTTGCTATGTCCTTCTTCATGTTTGCCACTAGAAATGTGTTTTCAAGTCTTTGGACATCTTCTCACTTCCAGTATGGATATTTAGTTTATTAGTGTAAGCTTCCTCAAGTATCTCATTTGTGAGTTTTTGCTCACTAGGCACACATATTCTACCCTTGAAGTGCAGTAGTCTTTGCTTGGAGGTAAAGGATTCATACAAAGATCCTTTGTCTTCTCCTAAAATCTTCTTCAGATTTGGGTCTACTTCTTGTGCCTTTCTTATCTTTTCATTCCACCCAAATTGAATAGCTAATGTATTGACATGTGCTTCCTCCCATTGTTGCCGCTTATGCCAGAGGTATAGCAAACTATTCTCCTCATTGGTATTTACCGAAGATCCACTTTTTAGCAACCCAATGTATTTCCTACTTAAGGCATTTACAACTAGATTTCCTTTGCCCTCAATATACTCAATGTTATAGTCATAGTCTTCAATATACTCCAACCACCTTCTTCACCTCATGCTCAACTCTTTTTGATTGAATAAGTACTTTAGGCTTTTATGGTCAATGTATATCACAAATGGGCTTCCCATTAGGTAATCCTCCATTGCTTTAAGGCGAAGATCACTGCAACAAGCTCTACGTCATGGGTAAGGTAATTTTGCTCATGGGGTCTCAATTGCCTTGACGCATAAGCAATGACCTTCCTTTCTTGCATCAACATGCATCCTACCCCAGATCTATATGCATATGTATAAATGATGTAGGGTTTGCTTGGATAAAATAGGATTAACACTGGAGCCTAAATCAATTTATTCTTTAGCTCTTGAAAATTCTTTTCACTTTTTTCAGTCCACTCAAACTTTTGACCCTTCCTAGTTAGTTGAGTAAAAACTGAAGCAATCATAAAAATTTTTGATACAAATCTTGTAAAATAGCCTGCCAATCCTAGGAAACTTATGATTTCTTTTACAGTCTTAGGTCTTTCCCACTCTTGCACATCCTTAACCTTTTCAAGGTCTACTCTAAGACCTTGTTCATCAATAATGTATCCTGGGAAAAACACTTCCTTTAACCAAAATTGGCACTTGGAAAATTTAGCATACAGTTGATTGTCTAATAGTGTGTTCAAGACAACTCTTAAGTGATGCTCATGTTCACTTTCATCTTTGGAATATGCTGGGATGTCATCAATGAACAACAATACAAACTTGTCCAAGTATGGTCTGAACACATGGTTCATTAAGTCCATGAATGCAGCAGGGGCATTAGTCAAGCTGAAGTGCATGACTGTGTACTCACAATGTCTATATCTTGTTCTGAATGTTGTCTTCGGTATATCCTTCTCTTTTACCCTTAACTGAAAGTACCCAGATCTCAAATCAATCTTAGAGAATATCTTTGCTCCCTCTAGTTGATAAAAAAGATCCTCAATCCTAGGGAGTGGATACTTTTTCTTGTTTGTCATAGCATTTAATTTTCTGTAATCAATGCACAATCTCAACGATTCATCCTTCTTTTTTAGAAAAAGTGTTAGAGCTCCCCACAGCTAAGCACTTGGTCTTATGAACCCTTTTTCAAAAAGTTCATCAAATTGTTCCTTGAGCTCAATCATCTTTGTGATTGCCATTTTGTAAGGAGAAATGGATACTGGTGTAGCTCCAGGCTATAGTTTAATCTCAAATCCAATCTTTCTTGAAGGATGAATAGCTGGAAAATATTTAAGAAAAGCTTATGGATAGTCTTTCTCTACAGGTATCCTACTCTGCCTCAATTTCAACATCATTCAATGCATAGTATTCATCTTCAGAAATCACAAGAATCTCATATAACACTTCTAGTTCCATGCTGACTTCCTAGCCACAATGGACACTAAGTCACCAGTATCAAACAGTGCACAAACATGCATACCATTTAAATAAAATTTCCATCTAAGTTCCCCTCATTGGGATGTCTCCCATTTGACAATCTAGAATACTCTCCCAGCTCTCTGCACTTGTGGCCTTGGTGCTACCGGAGCACTTCTTGGCTGAACATGTCTGGTAGCCGGCATATTAGGCTTATTCTAGCCTTGCTCATCTAGCCATCTTCTTTAGACCAAATGGTAGTCTTTGATCAAGTGATCGAAACAACCACATCTAAGACATGCTTGTGTCTCAAAGTTGTAGGGTTTTGGGAGCCAAACAAGGAAAGCAAAATTTAATCAAAACCCTTCAGGATCAAAGTGAAATGAGGTAAACCGGGTGTTCAAAAATTTTCATACCTACTTTTGGTTGAGATCTCTTACCCAACTATAGAGTCGAATCACAAAACTTGAATAGTTAATGTGTTCAAGCTCTTTATGGTATCCATATGAGCTTCTTGGGATCACCATGCTTCCACCACATCTCGGTAGATATGTTTCTCTTACGCCCACAATGCTAAGTTGCATCCTCCAATGAATTACAAGAGAAGAGTACGGCGATCTCTTTTTGGGAGGCTAGTGCAATGCTGCAAATTTCTCACTAAAATTTGTATTTACTGTGAGATTCAACTTCTAGGCTTAATGGGTTTCAAAGCCCTAATCAAATTTTGCTTCAATTTCGGGCTTAATAATGGATCAACTTTTGGGCCAATTATTAACACAAAATTATCATGAAACCATAACCCAAATAATTAGCCCATGCACTCTAATAATCCAAATAGCTTTATGTGTGTGACCCAATAGGCTCTTACCACATTGGTAATGATCATAAATCACATTTATAATCATAAACAATGAGTGGTGTTTAGCAACATATCATTGCTACCCAAGTGACAAGATTGTCGGTGATTCAACTAAACCTTTATGATCATTACCCATATATGCCATCGTCCCTTTGTCCAAGATATCAAGACTAGGCACAAGTCATGGAATATGTCACTCTCGTATAGCCCAATCTTTGGTTTCTTGATTACCGAGTAGACTAACATAAACTGATGACATTGATATCGTATACCAACTGATCCAAGCATGGCCATGCAATTTCTAAGTCTCACTCTATCATGGGGCCTAAAGATATCACTCCCATTACATAGGAAGTACAAATCCTATCTTGATCATACAAATCTCTCCGTATGATACATGACATACCCAATGACCTCCTTCAAGTTCACTCAGTTACGAACAACAAAGGGAAGTATCAAAGTATGTGAATCACACGTAGGGAACCTTGATGACCTTAGGTCAAAGGACTACATATACCATGATCACTATGAGAATCACTTAAGACACTCATATAACCATCCATGTAGTCTTCTCATGGTGGGTCGGTCCAGTAACAAGTTCTCCAACTTGTCCCATGTGTAGACTACATATCTCATATTAGTCTCCACATATACTAGTCATTATATATTATTGTAACCTGCCCATAATAATACTAGACCAGGGACATTTGAGAATATTATTATTCTATGGTTACAATTATGTTTATTATATTACGCATAAACAAAACAACAAACATAGTTGCTACATTAATGCCTTTATAAAATATCATGGCTCAATGTGCAAAAATACAATCATCTGATGATTGGATTTTGGGCACAACATTAACAATCTCCCACTTGCCCTAAAGCCAATCATCCATGTATCTAACACCGATGGACCTAGAATGGCTATCATGCTTCTGCTACATAAAGGGCTTTGTCAACGGATCAACAATGTTGCTGTTTGTCGAAGTCTTGCATATCCTCACATCACCCCACTTGAAGATCTCCCTAATGAGATGATAACATCGGAGTATGTGTTTGGATCACTGGTGAGATTAAGGTTCCTTAGCCTATGCGATTGCTCCATGTTGTCACAATAAAGCTCTATCGGGTCGGCAATGCTTGGAACCGCTCCAAGTTTAGTGATGAACTTGATCCAAACTGCCTCTTTCACAGCATCAGAGGCGGCAATGTACTCAGATTATCTCATAGAGTTACCTACTATCTCTTGCTTTGAACTCTTCTAGCTCACAGCACCACCACCAATACAAAACACATTACCAAATTGCGATCTAATATCATCCTTATTGGAGTGGACGTTAGCATCGGTGTAACCCCTTACAACAAGCTCATCTTTACCTCCAAAGACCAAGAATGCATCCTTAGTCCTTCGTAAGTACTTAAGGATGTTCTTAACAGTTGTCCAGTGACTTTCACCGGGGTTTAATTGGTACCTGCTCGTCATGCTCAAGGCATACGAGACATCGGGATAAGTACATATCATGACATACATGATAGATCTAATTACTGAGGCATATGGAATCTTACTCATGCGCTCTCTCTCCTCGGGTGTACTTGTACACTGAGATCTAGAAAGAGTTATACCATGTGGCATGGGCAAGAATACTTTCTTCGAATCTTCATGCTAAACCTCTTTAGCAACTTGTAAATGTACGTACTTCGAGTTAGGCTGAGAAGCTTTCTAGATCTATCTCTATAGATCTTGATGCCTAACACATAGGCGGCTTCACCCAAGTCCTTCATACAGAAACATTTCCCTAGCCAACTCTTTACAGACTGTAGCTCAGGAATGCCATTCTTGATGAGTAGTATGACATCTACATACAACACTAAGAGGACAATAGCGCTCCCACTAACCTTCTTGTATACACAAGGTTCATCTTCATTTTTGGTTAGACCAAACTCTTTGATTGCTTCATCAAAATGAAGATTCCAACTTTGAGAAGCTTCCTTCAGTCCATAAATGGACCTTTGCAACTTGCACACTTTATTGGCATTCTCAGGAGTGACAAAACCCGCAAGCTATGTCATGCACACATCCTCAAGTAACTTTCCTTTTAGGAATGTAGTTTTGACATCCATTCGCCATATCTCATAATCATAGTGTGTAACAATAGCCAACAAAATTCTGGTGGATTTAAGCATGGCAATTGGTAAAAAAGTTTTATCATAGTCAATACCATGAATTTGCTTGAAACCTTTTGCAACCAATCGTCCCCTAAAGGTAATCACATTACCATCCATGTCAGTTTTCTTTTTAAAAACCCATTTCCACCCTATAGGTTTTACCCCTTTAGGTGGATCAACCAAAGTCCATACTTGGTTTTCATACATGGATTCCACCTCAGATTTTATGGCCACTAGCCACTTGTCAGAGTTAGGCCCCAACATAGCTTGTTGATAGATTGTGGGCTTATCCTGATCCATAAGCATCACATCGCCAGTGTGAGTCATGAGAAATCCATATCTCTTGGGCTCACACAGAATCCTACCAGACCTACATAGGCTCTGTGCTACAGGAACAAACTCCTGAACCACAACATCTTGTGGTGTCTGTGCAGGTTCCATTTTAGGTTCGATGACCCATTGTTGTTCTTGAATTTCTTCATGTTCTACTTTCCTCCCACTAGTTCCTTTAAAGATAAACTCTTTCTCTAAAAAGACACCAGTTCAAGCAACAAACACCTTTTGCTCAGAAGGATTGTAGAAATAGTAACCCTTTTTTTCTTTGGGATACCCAACAAAGAGTCATTTATGAGATTTGGGCCCTTGTTTGTCAGCGGATTGATGTTTCACATAAGCGTCATAGCCCCAAATCTTCATAAAAGACAAACTGGGACGCATCCCACTCCATATCTCATATGGTGTCTTTTGAACCGATTTAGATGGAACTTGGTTTAGTGTAAATGAAGCCGTCTCTAGACCATGTCCCTAAAAGGAGTTTCGAATGTCAGCTTCACTCATCATAGAGCGAACCATGTCTAACAGAGTTTGATTTCTGCTTTCAGATACACCATTCCATTAAGGTGTACCTGGTGGAGTGAGTTGTGATACTATACCACACTTTTTTAGATAGTCAAAGAATTTTCGAGCCAAGTACTCTCCACCTCAATCTGATCGAAGTACTTTGATACTCTTCGCGAGTTGATTCTTTACTTTATTCTTAAATTCTTTAAACTTTTCAAAGGATTCTGACTATGTCTCATGAGATACACATAGCCATATCTACTGAAGCCATCAGTAAAGGTAATGAAGTATTGGAAGCCTCCTCTAGCATGTGTAGACATAGGGCCACATACATCAGTATGTATGAGTCCTAGTAAGTCATTAGCACTTTCATTTTGCCCTGTGAATGGCGCTTTGGTCATCTTGTCCAATAGACATGACTCATATGTCTCATATGATTCAAAATCAAATGAGTCCAAGAGTCTATCCTTATAGAGCTTGGATATGCGGGTCTCTTTTATATGGCCCAAGCGATAGTGCCAAAGATAGATCAGGTTTGAATCATTCAATCTGACTTTCTTGGTATTCACATTGTAGATTGGATTTTTTAGTTTTAGAACATACAACCAATTGCTAAGTTAAGCACTACCTTAAAAGGTTTGATTCAAATAAATAGAACAACATTGTCCTTTGTTATAAATGAAAAACCTTTCTTGTCCAAGCAAGAAATAGAAATCAAATTTCTACTAATAGTAGGCACAAAGTAGCAATTGTATAACTCTAAAACTAATACACTAGGTAAAATAACAACATAAGTCCTTACGGCTAAGGCAGCAACCCTTGCTCCATTTCCAACACGTAGGTCCACTTCACCTCGGGCCAATCTTCTACTCCTACTTAGATCCTGCACATTTGCAGAAATATAAGATCCAGATCCAGTATCCAATACCTAAGATGAGGAAGTAGAAAAGTTAGCCTCTATAACAAGAATACCTGAAGTGGAAGTCTTACTTCCCTTCTCCTTAGCAAGTTCTTCAAGATAGAGCTTACAGTTGTGCTTTCAGTGTCCAAGTTGCTTACAATGGAAGCACTCCCCTTCTTTTGTCACGCCACCCTTTGGTTTCAGTGCAATTGAAGAAGAATTAGCATTGGACTTTCCTTTAGCTTTATCATTCTTCTTGTTGGCTTTTCCCTTTCCCTTGCCCGTTTTAACCATCAAGTGGGCTTAGCCTTCTTAAGGTTTTACTCAGCAGTTCTCAACATGTTGAGCAATTTAGGGAAGGACTTGTCAAGGTCGGTGATGTTATAGTTCATGATGAACTGACTATACCTTTCAGGCAACTATTGCAAGACTACATCAATAGCCAATTCTTTCTGAAGAGCAAATCCCAAACTCTCAAGATTCTCAATGTACCCAATCATCTTGAGAACATGAGGACCCACGAGACTATCCTTAGACATTTTGCATTAAAATAATGCCTTAGAGGTCTTAAACCTTTCATGCCTAGCTTGCTCTTGGAAGAGCATTTTGAGATGTTCGATCATATCGAATGCCCCCATGTTTTCATGTTGCTTCTGAAGCTCAGATTCCATGGTTATAAGCATGAGGCAAGCAACATCCAAAGCATCATTAGAATGCCTCTTGTGAGCATCCTTTTCAGCTCTTGGAGCAGTGACAGCAGGCTCATTCGGAATGGGCTGCTCTAGGACATAATCATTTTTCTCTTGCTTGATGACTTTCCTCAAGTTTCTATACCATTTAAGAAAGTTGGTCCCACTCAATTTTTCTTTCTCAACGATTGATCGCAACGAAAGTGTCGATGTTTTTTGTGCCATGGTTATCTACAACAATAAATATGCAGTGTAAGAATCATGTATTTTAGTTCATTTAACAAGGAATTTTATTAAATGATACTCCCACTATTTTCCTCAAAATAATAACCCTCGATATTATTTCAAAACACCTCGATGTTAAGGTATTCTAGTGGGCCAAGATCCATATTTCACCACAACCTTAGTCGGCTTTGGCTTTTCTCTCAAGTTACTGTCATGTAGGTAGGCAACTCCTTGCCAATTGCATCTCATGCAACTCTTGGATAGTTGGGTGAACAACTTGTCCAAGCTCATCTCATGAACTTAAGGCCAAGTCTATGCCTCTAAGTCCTCAATCCTATTAGCATAATGTAGTTAAGTCAGACCCAAATTTAGCAATTTGGATATCACTATTATCCCATCAGGCCTTACCAAGATGAACATAGGTGCTTTGCATTGGCAAACCCACCTAATGTTAATCAAAGTCTTGACAAGTACAAACCTTGGAAGGCATCACATTTAATGAATTAATATTTGCTTGAGGGATTTTTCCTTTTTGATCTCACCAGTTTGTTATCTCCAATTGTCTTATACATGCATCACATAGAAATATGAAACATGCATCTCATGCTAACATGAAAGTAAATCTGACATGGTTATAGCCCAAACTATATGATATTCTCAAGCCAATGAGACTATCATAAAAGCCAAAGAAAAGAAAAGATTCTTCACAAGCTCCTTCTCATCCTTTCTTGGTTGCCCTTTTGTTGTTACCTCATTCGACATACCACCTTGCACAATCCCATAATGTACCATTACATCAATAATAGAAACCTTGAGTTACATTCGACGGGAGTAAGGTGAGAAGAGAATGTACAATGAGAATAACAAGAAAAGGCACAACTCACAAGCCGCATTTACAAGTACAACCAATCAAGGGCTATAACCATACACCATGCTTCAAACACCAATAAGCATAACATGTCAAATCTCATTCAAAAAAATGTATGCCAATTAACATGCATTGATTAACTAGTTTTTATTTATGTGGCACTTCGCATACGGCGATCCTCCAGTCAGTGGGCGGGGTCAAGGGGAGTCACCCTTGTGAAGGGATGCAAGGGGGGCAGCACGCCCGCCTGGTGAAAAAAATTGTCTTACAATTATGCTACTTGAGATTTTCTATTTCGAGCAAGTAGGCACCTGAGACACCTCCATTCGAGTTGCCAAGAGTACTCTACTATCGTTGCCCAAACAGGCCGAATCTGCACCATGCTAAGGTTTTGCAACTATTGCAAGAGTCTTAATCCATATAGGCATCTCATACCACTCAATTTTGGGTTAATCTCATTAACCAATTTGTGTCATTTCTTCATATATCTCATATATTCATTATGAGTTCCAATTTCATGCATCATGAATCCATCTAATTAATCATGGCTGAAAGCAACCGAACCCACAATATCATGTGTTTCAACATTCAATCCCGATTTAGGGTTTCACCAGTAGCTCTGACACCATTGTAAGGTTTCATGAGCCAAACAGGCGCAACAGAATTTAATCGAAACCCATCCACGATCCAAGTGAAATGGGGTAAACCAGGTGTTAAAAAATTTTCATACCTAATTTCGGTTGAGGTCTCTCACCCAACTGTAGAGTCAAATCACAAAACCTGAACAGTTGACGTGTTCAAGCTCTCTATGGTATCCACATGAGCCTCTCTAGATCATCACGCTTCCACCACGTCCCGGTAAATGTGTTTCTCTTGCGCCCGAAGTGCTAGGTTGCGTCCTCCAAGGAATTGTAAGAGAAGAGTGCGGCTGTCTCTTTTTGTGAGGCTAGCGCAAGGCTGCAAATTTCTCACTAAAAGTTGTATTTATAGTGAGATTCAACTTCTAGGCCTAATGGGTTTCAAATCCCTAATCCACTTAGGCTTTAATTTTTGGCTTAATAATGGCATAACTTTTGGGCCAATTATTAACATGAAATTATCATGAAACCATAACCCAAATAATTAGCCCATTCACTCTAATAATCCAAATAGCTCTATGTGTGTGACCCAATATGCTCTTACCACATTGGCAATGATCATAAATGTGATTTATGATCATAAGCAATGAGCAGTGTCTAGAAACACATCATTGCTGCCCAAGTGATAAGATTGTTGATGATTCGACTAAACCTTTATGATCATTACCCATATATGCCATTGTTTCTTTGTCCAAGATATTAAGACTAGGCACGAGACATGAAATGTGTCACTCTCATATAGCCGAATCTTTGGTTTCTTGATTACCGAGTAGACTAACTTAAATTGATGACATTGATATCGTATATCAACTCATCCAAGCATGGCCATGCATTTCCTAAGTCTCACTCTATCAAGGGGCCCGAAGATATCACTCCCGTTACATAGGAAGAACAAATCCCATCTTAATCATACAAATCCCTCTACATGATATGTGACATACCCAACGACCTCCTTCAAGTTCACTCACTTACGAGCAACAAAGGGAAGTATGAAAGTATGTGAATCACTGGTAGGGAACCTTGATGACTTTAGGTCAAAGGACTACATATACCATGATCACTATGAGAATCACTTACGACACTCATATAATGATCCATGTAGCGTTCTCATGGTGGCTTGGTCCAGTAACAAGTTGTCCAACTTGTGCCCATATGTAGACTACATATCTTATAGTAGTCTCCACATATTCTAGTCATTATGTATTATTGTAACCCGCTCCACAATAATACTAGACCATGGACATTTGAGAATATCATTATTCTAGGGTTGCAATTATGTTTATTACATTATGCAGAAACAAAAAAATGAACATAGTTGCTGGATTAATGTCTTAACAAAATATCATGGCTCAATGTGCAAAAATACAATCATCTCATGATTGGCTTTTGGCCACAACACTAACAAAAGTAACACGGCTTCTTGCCATGGAATTTCTTTCATCGAGGACACCTTGGGCCAACAAACTTACTCGTGGCCTTACCGTCCGTACTAGGTTTTCCAACCTTGGTAGTGTCCTTACCTTTCATTGGCTTCTGTAGTCTTCCAGCCTGGCTGGTCATTCCTGGTCCACTAGGAAACCATTTACTTTCATACTTTTCCTGTTCCACTAGTAAAGCCTTCTGAACAGCATCATGATAGGTAATGGCATTGAAAAGCCTAATAGCTCTCCTAATATATGGTCTTAGACCTCTAACAAACCTCTTTGCTTTAAGTTCTTCCGACCCGTGGTATTGTGCTGCAAACCTCATAAGTTGGTTGAATTTGTGTTCGTATTCCAGAACACAGAGGTTGTCTTATTTTAGTGTGTCAAACTCAGCCTGTTTTAGGTCTTTGATGGCATCACTAATATACTAGTCTTGAAACATCCTTGTAAATTCAGGCCATGTCATCTTTCGCTCATGATCTACTTTTCTGCCTCTCTGGGTAGCGTACTTATCTCTAACAGTTCTCCACCACATTTTTGCACTACCTACAAGATTATAGGTAGCTAGAGATACTTTCTTTGTGGAGTTCAAATGCATCCTCTCGAACATCTTCTTAATGAATCTTAGCCACTCCTCAACTTTCTCTAGCCCAGCTCTACCATTAAATTGTGGAGGTCTTAGGCCTTAAAACCTCTCCAACAATCTAGCATCATCTGAGCCCTCAAGATCTTCAGCTCTATGCCTCTTCGATGTATGTGATCTCTCAAGCTCTTGATGCTCTCTAGGTCTCCTTCTTTCTCTCATTTCACTAGGGTTCTTAGCTTCTGAGTGACCAGCCCTTGACACTTGGCCAATCTCAGACCTAATTATTCTACCTTTGGGATGTCTTCTATCTCCATCTTCTTCAAATTCTTCATCTTCATTTCTCTCAAAAGGAACATTCATTGGATTGTTTCTAACAACTTTGTAGTTCTGCTCCTATGGTAGTGGCTATGCTACTTGGACTCCTTGTTGTTAAGCTTGCAGTAGCCTTACTAAGTTTTCTTCTATCTGGGCCAGACTTCTTTGTAGTATGACCCACACCTATGGTACATTCATTTCAGGTGTTGGGTTTTGTACTCCCTCAACACTTGGCTGCTCTTGTACACTACTTCCATTTCTGTTGGCCTGTGTTTGCTCAGTAGGAAGTCATAAAGGTCCCTGAAACCCTCTCATTGTGGCTACCATTTTCCTATTTCATGATCAACAAAAGAGCACAATATATATTGAACATTAGGTACTTAACACTAGCAGTTAACCCAACTAAGTTCTATATATGTAACTTTGTGCATGCATGATGCAACTCTAATTCAAACCATGCTATGATACCAACATCAATTATCACTCTAAGTGCTTCCACACAGTGGTCAGATTTAGTGAGCTCAAGTCCTAGACAAAATATGTCTTATAGGCCGAGCAGAACATGCTTACACTATATGTGTACTAGTCCAACCATCACACACGTATTCACATACAATATCATCTAGAAGTAATAATGATAGTCAAATTCTTTATTCCTCGCTAACATGGAATTTTACTTAAATCCCCAAGTGCATGTACAATACAATTATATGCACACTTGGTGCTATTGGTGCCCATTATTCATGTGTCCAGACTTTCATACCATGTCCAAGTCAAATTCTACCTACGTCCTTCTATTTCCTAAAGGTTTTTAACCCTTTAATACACTTAAACAATGATAGGGAAACATGTTTGAGACATCAAATCCATCTAAGATTGCCATTATGGATTTTACACTCAACCGGGTAAAATTGACCATATAAACAGTACCCAGTAAAATTAGCCAACTTTGACTTGTCATAACTCTTGCTACAAGCACAAAATCCAAGGATAGAAAATTAAAATTTTTCATATTAAAGTATTTTAAGTGTGGTCAAAATTCATAGCCAAACTCATTAAGTACAGAAAGTTATGACTATTGGAGTACAGGGTACGAAATTTGATCAACTAGTGATCATAATGCCTATACAAAAATTTTTAAAATTCATACGCTTCATTTCTAGGTACAAAACCAACATGGACAATTCCGTACATGTCTTAGACATATGGGGAAACCATTCTCTTGCATTTTAAGTCATTTCATAAGGATCAAACACCATACTTTTCAAAACATTCCATAAGAACCAATATGGACAGAATTACACACACACTTCAAACTATACTCCATTGATCCATATATCATTCACACAATGTACATACAGCATACCCAACCCCTTTAAATTCATTTATACATTACATACATTCCATAACTTAGTTAATACATACACTAAGCTTCTTGGATAACTTCAAAAGCACTAGGTACTCCAAAAACTTAAAGGGACCAACTGCTGCCTATGGTAGAAAGTACCATTACTAAAAATAGCTAATGTCCTCTAAAAATCATGAAATATTCCAGTTTACAAATAAACATAAGAAAGTTAATATACGTAAAATTTCATAAAGAAATTCAAATTACTGGTATTAGTTTGAATGCTCTCTTTTCAGGTGCTCTTGAAATGGACAGAATGGGGTAAGTTTCTTGAATACAACTTAGTAAGGGCTTATCAATAAAATCTTCAAACTCCAGTCATATACCTAAAATCCAAAGACACTAAAACACAAAAATACAGCACAAATACAAAAACACAGCTCCAAATGCATGAACAACATAGCAACAAACAATTGCAATGCTGGCAGTAATAAACACATTAGGGTTAGTTCATAAACAATCAAATAAACATTATGCAATCACATATATCATTCACACAATGTACATATAGCATAGTCAACTGATTTACATGCATTTATGCACTACATACATGACATAACTTAGTTAATATGTACACTAAGTTTCTTGAAGAACTTCAAAAGCACTAACCACTTTGAAAACTTGAAGGTACCAGTTGCTGTGTAAAGCAGAAACTACCACTACTAAAAATAGCTAATGTGCTCCAAACATTGTGAAAATTTTCATTTTACAACTAAACATATGGAAGTTAAGATATCTAAAATTTCATAGAGAAATTAAAATGAAAGCTATTAGTTTGAATACTCTCTTTCAGGGGTTCCTGAAGTGGATAAAAAGGGGGTAAGTTTCTTAAACGCAACTTAGTAAGGGCTTATCAATAAAATCCAGTCATATACCTAAAATCCAAAGACACTAAAACACAAAAATATAGTACAAATACAAAAACACAGCCATGCAAATGCACAAACATCCCAGCAACAAACAAATGTAATGCTGGCAGCAATTAACACATTAGGTTTAGTTCATAAACAATCAAATAAACATTATGTAATCACTATGGTAGCCCTCCTCAAGCTATTATTGGTTTTAGGAGGCTAATTTATTTCATTTAGAACTAACTTGGGGTCTAAAAACCCAAAATTTCACAGCCATAACAGAGCACCAAAGCTGTAGGGCTAAAGCCCTAGCTGCAATTTCTCCCTTAACCTCTACTTGGTTCATCAAGCTTTTGCCTCTCTTTCAAGCTTAGGGTCTTAGCTTCATAGATGTTTGGGCATTAGTATTGAATAATAAACAACCATGACCTAAGCTATCAGGGCTGAAATCTTCAAGAGATACACAATAAACCCGAAAATTAGGGTTTTTTCTCTTTCCTGTTGCATCCGATTGCCTTCCTTTGTGATTTACTGAGAGCTGGAGCTATGGCGGATATGGAATCATATGGAGGAGCTAAGGATTAGGTTGTGTCTGGTGGGGGACAAAAATGGCCAAGAAATGGCAAGAAATCAAAATATTTTACTTGATTTGATTAGTTTAACCTTGACCCTCACTTAGGTCACTATAAGTATGCCTTAAGCAAATAAATTTTTGCTAATATTCTCCCCACATTTTTTACCTTAGAACCTATAAATAAAAGGTTAGGATAATGATAGAAATGGCCATCTTTGACTCTTGTCAAAAATCATCTGATCCTTAAGTTATTTTTGTGAACAATTGTAAACCTAGTTATCCTAGGTTCTTGAATAATAGCCTTTGTTTCCTTCATTCAATTTAGCCACCAAAAATTGCTTCCATACCTTACAAATCCCTTTAACACCTCTCTTTTAAAGTTTTACAATTGAGTACCCATGTTTAGAAATCTTACAATAAAGTCTATAGGTTACTTGTTGATCAAGCAATCCTTTAGGGTTTTCTTGAGGGTCAATTAACCATTGTGTGGATCTTTTAAGGAGCTCTAGATTATACAATTTACCATCACATTCCATTGACTATGGGGAAAATCATGCTATATAATGGTTTATAACTACTATGCCTTTATACTGTAATTCTCCCATTTGTTGAGGTGGTAACATTTCTCCCACACTTAAAAATTTTGGTTCTCCAAAATTGCCCTTAGCTTAGGGTACTCATCTGGATACTTTTCCATGATTTCCTTCTTAGTTTTCCAAGTTGTCTCTCTTTTAGAATCGTTTGACCATTGTACTTTGACCATGGGAATCTGCTTGTTCCTTAGCCTTCTGGTATCCGTAGCTAAGATAGCTATTGGTTTCTGTTCATATGTTACATTTGGCTCTAGCTATATGTCTTCCAGTACTATCACATTCTTTGTGTCCAGTAGACACTTCTTAAGCATACTGACATGGAAGACATTATGAACACTTTACATACTTGGCGATAGAGCTAACCTATATGCCATGTTGCCAATTCTGTCCCATATCTCATAAAGACCAATGTACCTTGGAGCTAGCTTACTTCTCTTGCCAAACCTGATAGTGCCCTTGGTTGGTGTTAGTTTGAGCCGCACTTTATCACCAACCTTAAGTTCCAAGACTTTTCTTCTTTTGTTCACATAAGTAGTGGTCCTTTCATTGGCTATCCTTAACTTTTCATGTATCTTCTTGATCTTATTTGTTGTTTCTTCAATGATTTTGTAACCCAACTTTAGCCTATCTGAGGCTTCCACTAAACAATGGGGTGTCATGCACCTTCTCCCATAAAGGGCTTCATAAGGTGCCATACCAATGGTGCTTTGATAACTATTGTTGTACAAAAACTTGACAAATGGTAAATGTTGCTCTCATTCTCCCTTAAAATCCAAAACACAACTTCTAAGCATGTCTTCAAGTATTTGAATCACCCACACAGTTTATCCACTTATTTGAGGGTTATGAGCAGTTCTTAGATTGATTTTGGTTCCTAGTGCTTTGTGAAAAATACTTCAAAATCTAGCTATAAACCCTTTTGAAAACCTATTATTCATGTATCCAAACTTTCATACCATGTCCAACTCAAATTCTACACATGTCCTCTTATTCCCTAAAGATTCCAAACCCTTTAATACACTTAAAAATTGATGGGGAAATAGGTTTGAGACATTAAATCCATCTAAGATTTCCATTATAGATTTTACACTCAACCAGGTAAAATTGACCATATGAACAGTACCTAGCAAAATCAGCCAAATTTGAGATGCCGTAACTATTACTACAGGGCACCAAATCCAATGATTCAAAAGCAAAATTCTTCATCTTGATGTATTCTAAGTGTGGTCAAAATTTGATAACCAAACTCATTAAGTACAGAAAGTTATGGCTATTAGAGTATAGGATACCAAATTTGAGCAACTAGTGACTATAATGCCCATACAAAATTTCTTAAAATTCATACACTTCATTTCCAGGTACAAAACCAACATAGGAAGTTCCATACATGTCTTAGATAGATGGGGAAACCATTCCCCTAGATTTTAGGTCATTACATAAGCGTCAAACACCATACTCTTCAAAACAGTCCATACGAACCAATATGGACAAAATTACACACACACTTCAAATTGCACTCTGTTGATCCATATATCCTTCACACAATGTACGTACAGAAAACCCAACTCATTTACATGTATTTATGCACTAAATACATTTCATAACTTAGTTAATACATACACTAAGCTTCTTGCGTAACTTCAAAAGCACTAAGCACTCTAGAAACTTAAAGGGACTAGCTGCTGCATCAGGCAGAAAGTACCATTACTAAAATAGCTAATGTGCTCCAAAAATAAAGAAAATTTCTAGTTTAAAACTAAAATATGGACATTAATACACCTAAATTTCAAAGAGAAATTCAAATGGCAGCTATTAGTTTGAATGCTCTCTTTTCAGGTGCTCCTGAAATGGACAGAAAGGGGGTAAGTTTCTTGAATGAAACTTAGTACGGGCTTATCAATAAAATCTTGAATTCCCGGCCATATACCTAAAATCCAAAGACACTAAAACACAAAAATATGACACATGCACATGAATATAACCATCCAAATGCACAACAAACACATCAACAAACAAATGCAATGCTAGCAGCAATACAACATTAGGGTTAGCTCATAAACATTCAAATAAACATTATGTAATCACTATGGCAGCCCTCCTCAAGTTAATGCTTGGTTTTAGATGGTTAATTGGCCTCATCTAGACTAACTTGGGCTCTAGAAACCCTAAATTTCATTACCATAACAGAGCACCAGAGTTGTAAGGCTGAAACCCTAGGTGCAATTTTGCCCTTAACATAAACTTGGTTCATCAAGCTCTTAGCTCTCTTCCAAACTTAGGTTCTTAGCTTCATGGATGTTTGGGCATTAGTATTAAATAGTAAATAGCCATGAAACCTAGATAAAACCATTACCTTGGGCTATGAAGGCTGATTATAACAAGTGTTGCACAATAAACCTGAAAACTTGAGTTTTTCTTATTCTTGGTACATCCGATTACTTTCCTATGTGCTTTCTTGAGAGCTTGAGCTATGGTGGCTATCGAAGGTTATGGAGGAGCTAAGGAAGGAACTCTAGCTGGTGAGGGCTGAAAATGACCAAGGAAAGGCAAGAAATCAAGATATTTTCCTTGGTTTAATTAGTTTAATCTTAACCCTCACTTAGGTCACTATAAGTATGCCTTAAGCAAAGAGTCTTTGGCTAATCTTTAGCCCACCCTTTTGACCTTAGAAGCTGGAAATAAACTATCGGGATAATGTTAGAAATGGTCATCTTTGACCCATGTCAATGATCATCCCATCCTTATGTTATTTTTGTGAACAATTCTAAACCTAGTTGTCCTAGGTTCTTGACTAATAGCCTTTGTTTCCTTTATGCAATGTAGCCTCCAAAAGAAATTCTTCCATACCATTCAAATCCCTTTAAAACCTCTCTTTTAAAGTTGTACAAATGAGTACTCAAGTCTTGAAATCTTACAATAAAGTCCATAGGTTATTTGTTAACCAAACAATCCTTAGGATTTTCTTAAGGGTCAAGTAACCATTGTGTAGAAATTTTTAAGCAAGTGTACATTACACACTTTACCCCTCACATTCTATTCACTATAGGGAAAATCATGCTATATAATGGTTTATAACCATTATGCCTTTACACTGTAATTTTCCCATTTATTGAAGTGGTAACACAACAAGTTTAGAAAGAAATGGAAACATTCAAAACTTGTTTAGAATGAAATGAAAAAATTCATAACTTCTTTAGAATGAGATAAAAACATTCACAACTTGTTCGAAATGGAAACATTCATAAATTGTTTAGAACAAAATGGAAATATTTATAACTTGTTTGGAATGAAAAAAAATCACAACTTGTTTAGAATGAAATGGAAACATTCACAACTTGTTTCGAATAAAGTGGAAACATTCACAACTACTTTACAATGGAAACATTCACAACTTATTTAGATTGAAATGGAAACATTCACAATTAGTTTAGAATGAAAACATTCACAACTAGTTTAATATGAAATGGAAAACATTCACTACTTGTTTGGAATGAAATGGAAACATTCACAACCTTTTAGAATGAAAAGGAAACATTCACAACTTGTTTCAAATGAAATGGAAACATTCAAATCTTACTTCAAATGAAATGAAAACATTCACAGCTAGTTTAGAATAAAGTGGAAAAATTCACAACAAGTTTGCAATGGAAACAATCACAACTTGTATGGAATTGAAACATTTACAACTAGTTTAGAATGAAATGGAAACAATCACAACTAGATTGTAATAAATGGAAACATTCACAACTAGTTTAGAATGAAATGAAACACTCACAGCTTGTTTGGGATAGTTTGGAATGGAATGGAAACATTCACAAGTTGATTGAGATGAAATGTAAACATTCATAGCTTTTATAGGAAGGAAACATTCACAACTAGTTTAGAATGAAATAACAACATACATAACTTGTTAAGAATGAAATGGAAACATATTCAACTTATTTGGAATGGAAACATTTGTTAGTGTCGTGCCCAAAAGCCAATCTTGAGATGATTGTATTTTGCACATTGAGCCATGATATTTTGTTAAGGCATTAATCCAGTAATTGTGTTTGGTATATGTTTTCTATGTGACATAATCAAACATAACTATAACTCTAAAATAATAGTATTCTTAAATGTCCTTAGTCTAGTATTATTGTGGAGTAGGTTGCAATAATACACAATGACTAGCGTATGTGGAGACTAATATGAGATATATAGTCTACATATGGCTACAAGTTGGAGAACTTGTGTACTGGACCGACACACCATGGGAACGCTACATGGATCGTTATTTTAGTGTCATACGTGATTCTTCTAGTGATCATGGTATATGTAGTCCTTTGACCTAAGGTCATCAAGTTCTCTACATGTGAGTCACATATTTTGATAATTCCTTTTGATTGCTCGTAACTAAGTGAACATGAAGGTGGTCATTGGGTATGTCATATATCATGTAGAGGGTTCTATATGATCAAGATGGGATTTGTCCCTCTTACGTAACAAGAGTGATATCTTTGGGCCATTTGATAAAGTGAGACTTAAAAAATGCATGGCCATGCTTGGATGACTTGATATATGATATCAATATCATCAGTTTAAGTTTGTCTACTCGAGAATCAAGAAACTAATGATTGGGCTATACAAGAGTGACACATTCCATGTCTCATACTTAGTCTTGATATCTTAGACAAAGGGACAATGGCATATATGGATAATGATCATAGAGGTTTAGTTGAATCACCGCCTATCTTGTCACTTGGGTAGCAATGATTTGTTGCTAGACACCGCTCATTGTTTATGACCATAAATGTGATTTATGATCATTACCAACATGGTAAGATCTTAGTGGGTCACACACATAAAACCTATTTGGATTATTTGAGTGCATGGGCTAGTTTATTTGGGTTATGGTTTCATGATAATTTCGTATTAATAATTGGACTAAAAGTTGAGCCATTATTAAGCCTGAAATTAAACCTAACTAGATTAGGACTTTGAAACCCATTAGGCTTGGGAGTTGAGTCTCACCATAAATACATCATATAGTGAGAATTTCGAAGCTCTTGCCCTAGCCTTCTAGTTAAAAATGAAATGGGAACATTCACAACTTGCTTATAATGAAATGGAAGCATGCACAAGTTGTTTTGAATGAAATGAAACACTCGTAACTTGTTTCAAATGAAATTGAAATATTCACAACTTGTTTTGAATGAAATGGAAACATTCCCAACTAGTTTAAAATGAAATGTACATATTCACAACTTGTTTGGAATGGAAACATTCGCAACTTGTTTCGAATGAAATAGAAACAACAACAACTAGTTTGGGATAGAAACGTTCATAACTTGTTTAGAATGAAAAGGAAAGATTCGTAACTAGTTTACCATGGAATGGAATAGAAACATTCACAACTTGTTCGGATTGGAATGGAGACATTCACAACTTGTTCCGAATGAAATGGAAACATTAACAACGAGTTTGGACCAGAAACATTCGCAACTAGTTTAGAATCGAAACATTCCCAACCTGTTTAGAATGAAATGGAAACATTCTTAATTTGTTTAGGATGAAATGGAAACATTCACAGCTTGTTTGGAATGAAATGGAAACATTCACAACTATTTTGAAATGAAAACATTCACAACTTGTTTGGAATGAAATGGAAACATTCACAACTATTTTGAAATGAAAACATTGACAAGGAAACATTCCCAACTTGTTTAGAATGAAATCAAAACATTCATAATCTGTTTAGAATGAAATGGAAACATTCACAACTTGTTTAAAATGAAATGGAAACATTCACATCTAGTTTAGGGAACAATTACAACTTGTTTAGAATAAAATGGAAACATTTAGATCTTATTTGTAATGCAATGCAAACAATCACATCTTGTTTAGAATGAAATGGAAACGTTCACAACTTCTTTAGAATGAAATGGAAATATCACAACTTGCTTGGAATGAATTGGAAACAATCACAACTTGTTTAGAATGAAATGGAAACATTTCCAACTAGTTTAGAATGAACTGCAAATAGTTAGAAGTAGTTGTGAATGTTACCATTTCAAATAAGCTGTGAATGTTTCCATTTCAGTCTAAACTAGTTGTGATCGTTTCCATTGTAAAAAAAAGTTGGGAATGTTTCCATTTCATTCTAAACAAGTTATGAATGCTTCCATTCCAAACTACCGGTGAATGTTTCCATTTCATTCTAAACAAGTTGTGAGTGTTTCCATTTCATTCTAAACAAGTTGTTAATGTTTCCATTTCAAACAAGCAGTGAATGTTTTGAACTAGTTTAGAATAAAATGGAAACATTCCCAAGTAGTTGTGAATGTTTCCATTTCAAACAAGCTGTGAATGTTTCCATTTCAAACAAGCTGTGAATTTTTCTAATTCATTCCAAATTAGTTCTGACTATTTCTATTTCAAAACAAGTTGTGAATGTTTCGATTTCATTCTGAACAAGTTATGAATGGTTCTATTCCAAACTAGTTGTGAATGTTTCCATTTCACTCCAAACAAGTTGTGAATGTTTCCATTTCGTTCTGAACAGGTTGTGAATGTTTCCATTCCATTCCAAACAAGTTGTGAACTTTTGCATTTCATTCTAAACATGTTGCAAACATTTCACTCTAAACAAGTTGTGAACATTTCCATTTCATTCTAAACAAGTTATGGAAACATTTACCATTTGTTTCGAATGGGAATATCCACAACTTGTTTGGAGTGGGATGAAAGCATTCATAACTTGTTTAGAATGAATTCAAAACATTCACAACTTCTATGGAATGGAAACATTCAATGCTAGTTTGAAATGAAATGAAAACAATCACAACATATTTGTAATAAAATGGAAACATTCACAACTTGTTAAAAATGAATTGGAAGCAATCAGAACTAGTTTGGAATGAATTGGAAAGATTCGCAACTTATCTAGAATGAAATGGAAATAGTCACAACTTGTTTAGAATGAATTTGAAATGTTGAAAACTTGTTTAGAATGAAACTAAAGCACTCTCAACTTCTTTAAAATGAAATGGAAACATTCCCAACTAGCTTAGAATGAAATGGAAACAATCACAAGTAGTTGTGAACATTTCCATTACAAACAAGTTGTGAATGTTTCCATTTCACTCTAAACTAGTTATGACTATTTCCATTCCAAGCAAGTTGCGAATGTTTTCATTTTATTCTAAACAAGTTATGAATGTTTCTACTCCAATCTAACAGTAACCGTTTCCATTTCATTCACAACTTCTTGTAATTGTTTCCATTTCAATGTAAACTAGTTATGAATGTTTCCATTTTATTCTAAATAACTTGTGAATGTTTCCATTTCCTTGTAAACTAGTTTTCAATGTTTCCATTTTGAAGAAATTATGCCTGTTTCCATTTTATTCTAAACAAGTTGTGAATGTTTCCATTTCATTCTAAGCTAGTTGCGAAAGTTTCCATTGCAAACAAGTTGTGAATGTTTCCATTTCATTCTAAACTAGTTGTGAATGCTTCCATTCCAAACATGTTGTGAATGTTTCCTTTCCATTCTAAACAAGTTGTGAATATTTCCATTTGATTTGAAACAAGTTGTGAATGTCTCCATTCCAAACTAGTTGTCAATGTTTCCATTTCATACTAAACTCATTGTGAATGTTTCCTTTCACAACAAGCTTAAAATGAAATGGAAACATTCATAACCTGTTTGGAATGTTTGGAATGGAAACTAGTCGTGAATGTTTCCATTCAATTCCAAACATGCTGTTAATATTTCCATTTCATTCTGAACAAGTTGTGTATGTTTCCATTCCAAACTAATTGTGAATGTTTGCTTTCTAAACAAGTTGTAATTGTTTCCATTTCATTCTAAAGAAGTTGTGAACATTTCCATTTCACTCTAAACATGTTTTGAATGTTTCCATTTCCTTCTAAACTAGTTGTGAATATTTCCAAGTCATTCTAAGCTTGTTATGAATGTTTTTGATTCATTCTAAACAAGTTGCGATTGTTTCCTTTCTGAACTAGTAGTGAATGTTTCCATTTCATTCTGAACAAGTTGTGAATGTTTCCACTTCATTGCAAACTAATTGTGTATGTTCCCATTCTAAACTAGTTGTGAATGTTTCCACTCCAAACAAGTTGTGAACGTTTCCACTCCATTCTAAACAACTTGTGAATGTTTCCCAATTTATTCTAGAAAAATTCTGAATGCTTCATTTCCAAAGAAGTTGTGAACATTTCTATTTCATTCTAATCAAGTTGTGAAAGTTTCCATTTCATTATGAACTACTTCTAAATGTTTCAATTTCATTCTAAACATGTTGTGAATGTTTCCATTTAAATATAAACTAGATGTGAATGTCTCCATTTCATGCTAGACAAGTTCTGATCGTTTCCATTCCAAACTAGTTGTGAATGTTTCCATTTCAATCTAAACTAGTTATGAATGCTTCCACTTCATTCTAAATAAGTTGTGAATGTTTCAAGTACAAACTTGTTGTGAATGTTTCCATTTCACTCTATACAAAGTTGTCAATGTTTCCATTCCATTCTAAACAAGTTGGGAATGTTTCACTTTCATTCTAAACATCCTGTGAATGTTTCCATTTCATTCTAAACTAGCTGTGAATGTTTCCATTTCAATTTAAACAAGTTGTGAATGTTTCAAATTCATTCTAAACAAGTTGTGAATGTTTCTATTTCATTCTAAACTAGTTGTGAATGTTTCCATTCATTCTAAACTAGTTGTGAATGTTTCCATTTCATTCCAAACAAGTTGTGAATGTTTCCATTTCATTCCAAACAAGTTGTGAATGTTTCCATTTCATTCGAAACAAGTTGTGAATGTTTCCATTTCATTCCAAACAAGTTGTGAATGTTTCCATTTCATTCCAAACAAGTTGTGAATGTTTCCATTTCATTCCAAACAAGTTGTGAATGTTTCCATTTCATTCCAAGTGAAGTTGTGAATGTTTCCTTTTCATTCCAAACAAGTTGTGAATGTTTCCATTTCATTCCAAACAAGTTGTGAATGTTTCCATTTCATTCCAAACAAGTTGTGAATGTTTCCATTTCATTCTAAACAAGTTGTGAATGTTTCCATTTCATTCCAAACAAGTTGTGAATGTTTCCATTTCATTCTAAACTAGTTGTGAATGTTTCCATTTCATTCCAAACAAGTTGTGAATGTTTCCATTTCATTCCAAACAAGTTGTGAATGTTTCCATTTCATTCCAAACAAGTTGTGAATGTTTCCATTTCATTCTAAACAAGTTGTGAATGTTTCCATTTCATTCCAAACAAGTTGTGAATGTTTCCATTTCATTCCAAACAAGTTGTGAATGTTTCCATTTCATTCCAAACAAGTTGTGAATGTTTCCATTTCATTCCAACTAGTTGTGAATGTTTCCATTTCATTCCAAACAAGTTGTGAATGTTTCCATTTCATTCCAAACAAGTTGTGAATGTTTCCATTTCATTCCAAACAAGTTGTGAATGTTTCCATTTCATTCCAAACAAGTTGTGAATGTTTCCATTTCATTCCAAACTAGTTGTGAATGTTTCCATTTCATTCCAAACTAGTTGTGAATGTTTCCATTTCATTCCAAACAAGTTGTGAATGTTTCCATTTCATTCCAAACAAGTTGTGAATGTTTCCATTTCATTCCAAACTAGTTGTGAATGTTTCCATTTCATTCTAAACAAGTTGTGAATGTTTCCATTTCATTTCATTCCAAACTAGTTGTGAATGTTTCCATTTCATTCCAAACAAGTTGTGAATGTTTCCATTTCATTCCAAACAAGTTGTGAATGTTTCCATTTCATTCCAAACAAGTTGTGAATGTTTCCATTTCATTCTAAACAAGTTGTGAATGTTTCCATTTCATTCCAAACAAGTTGTGAATGTTTCCATTTGAATGTTTCTAAACTAGTTGTGAATGTTTCCATTTCATTCCAAACAAGTTGTGAATGTTTCCATTTCATTCCAAACAAGTTGTGAATGTTTCCATTTCATTCCAAACAAGTTGTGAATGTTTCCATTTCATTCCAAACAAGTTGTGAATGTTTCCATTTCATTTCAAACAAGTTGTGAATGTTTCCATTTCATTCCAAACTAGTTTGTGAATGTTTCCATTTCATTCCAAACAAGTTGTGAATGTTTCCATTTCATTCCAAACTAGTTGTGAATGTTTCCATTTCATTCCAAACTAGTTGTGAATGTTTTCCATTTCATTCCAAACAAGTTGTGAATGTTTCCATTTCATTCCAAACAAGTTGTGAATGTTTCCATTTCATTCCAAACAAGTTGTGAATGTTTCCATTTCATTCCAAACAAGTTGTGAATGTTTCCATTTCATTCCAAAACAAGTTGTGAATGTTTCCATTTCATTCCAAACAAGTTGTGAATGTTTCCATTTCATTCCAAACAAGTTGTGAATGTTTCCATTTCATTCCAAACTAGTTGTGAATGTTTCCATTTCATTCCAAACAAGTTGTGAATGTTTCCATTTCATTCCAAACAAGTTGTGAATGTTTCCATTTCATTCCAAACAAGTTGTGAATGTTTCCATTTCATTCCAAACAAGTTGTGAATGTTTCCATTTCATTCCAAACAAGTTGTGAATGTTTCCATTTCATTCCAAACAAGTTGTGAATGTTTCCATTTCATTCCAAACAAGTTGTGAATGTTTCCATTTCATTCCAAACAAGTTGTGAATGTTTCCATTTCATTCCAAACAAGTTGTGAATGTTTCCATTTCATTCCAAACAAGTTGTGAATGTTTCCATTTCATTCCAAACAAGTTGTGAATGTTTCCATTTCATTCCAAACAAGTTGTGAATGTTTCCATTTCATTCCAAACTTGTTTGAATGTTTCCATTCCTAAACAAGTTGTGAATGTTTCCATTTCATTCCAAACAAGTTGTGAATGTTTCCATTTCATTCCAAACAAGTTGTGAATGTTTCCATTTCATTCCAAACAAGTTGTGAATGTTTCCATTTCATTCCAAACAAGTTGTGAATGTTTTCCATTTCATTCTAAACAAGTTGTGAATGTTTCCATTTCATTCCAAACTAGTTGTGAATGTTTCCATTTCATTCCAAACAAGTTGTGAATGTTTCCATTTCATTCCAAACAAGTTGTGAATGTTTCCATTTCATTCCAAACTAGTTGTGAATGTTTCCATTTCATTCCAAACTAGTTGTGAATGTTTCCATTTCATTCCAAACAAGTTGTGAATGTTTCCATTTCATTCCAAACTAGTTGTGAATGTTTCCATTTCATTCCAAACAAGTTGTGAATGTTTCCATTTCATTCCAAACAAGTTGTGAATGTTTTCCAAACAAGTTGTGTGAATGTTTCATCATTCCAAACAAGTTGTGAATGTTTCCATTTCATTCCAAACAAGTTGTGAATGTTTCCATTTCATTCCAAACAAGTTGTGAATGTTTCCATTTCATTCCAAACAAGTTGTGAATGTTTCCATTTCATTCCAAACAAGTTGTGAATGTTTCCATTTCATTCCAAACAAGTTGTGAATGTTTCCATTTCATTCCAAACAAGTTGTGAATGTTTCCATTTCATTCCAAACTAGTTGTGAATGTTTCCATTTCATTCCAAACAAGTTGTGAATGTTTCCATTTCATTCAAGTTGTGAATGTTTCCATTTCACTCCAAACAAGTTGTGAATGTTTCCATTTCATTCCAAACTAGTTGTGAATGTTTCCATTTCATTCCAAACAAGTTGTGAATGTTTCCATTTCATTCCAAACAAGTTGTGAATGTTTCCATTTCATTCCAAACAAGTTGTGAATGTTTCCATTTCATTCCAAACAAGTTGTGAATGTTTCCATTTCATTCCAAACAAGTTGTGAATGTTTCCATTTCATTCCAAACAAGTTGTGAATGTTTCCATTTCATTCCAAACTAGTTGTGAATGTTTCCATTTCATTCCAAACAAGTTGTGAATGTTTCCATTTCATTCCAAACAAGTTGTGAATGTTTCCATTTCATTCCAAACAAGTTGTGAATGTTTCCATTTCATTCCAAACAAGTTGTGAATGTTTCCATTTTCATTCCAAACAAGTTGTGAATGTTTCCATTTCATTCCAAACAAGTTGTGAATGTTTCCATTTCATTCCAAACAAGTTGTGAATGTTTCCATTTCATTCCAAACAAGTTGTGAATGTTTCCATTTCATTCCAAACAAGTTGTGAATGTTTCCATTTCATTCCAAACTAGTTGTGAATGTTTCCATTTCATTCCAAACAAGTTGTGAATGTTTCCATTTCATTCCAAACAAGTTGTGAATGTTTCCATTTCATTCCAAACAAGTTGTGAATGTTTCCATTTCATTCCAAACAAGTTGTGAATGTTTCCATTTCATTCCAAACAAGTTGTGAATGTTTCCATTTCATTCTAAACTAGTTGTGAATGTTTCCATTTCATTCCAAACAAGTTGTGAAATGTTTCCATTTCATTCCAAACAAGTTGTGAATGTTTCCATTTCATTCCAAACAAGTTGTGAATGTTTCCATTTCATTCCAAACAAGTTGTGAATGTTTCCATTTCATTCCAAACAAGTTGTGAATGTTTCCATTTCATTCCAAACAAGTTGTGAATGTTTCCATTTCATTCCAAACAAGTTGTGAATGTTTCCATTTCATTCCAAACAAGTTGTGAATGTTTCCATTTCATTCCAAACAAGTTGTGAATGTTTCCATTTCATTCCAAACAAGTTGTGAATGTTTCCATTTCATTCCAAACAAGTTGTGAATGTTTCCATTTCATTCCAAACAAGTTGTGAATGTTTCCATTTCATTCCAAACAAGTTGTGAATGTTTCCATTTCATTCCAAACAAGTTGTGAATGTTTCCATTTCATTCCAAACTAGTTGTGAATGTTTCCATTTCATTCCAAACTAGTTGTGAATGTTTCCATTTCATTCCAAACAAGTTGTGAATGTTTCCATTTCATTCCAAACTAGTTGTGAATGTTTCCATTTCATTCCAAACAAGTTGTGAATGTTTCCATTTCATTCCAAACAAGTTGTGAATGTTTCCATTTCATTCCAAACAAGTTGTGAATGTTTCCATTATTTCATTCCAAACTAGTTGTGAATGTTTCCATTTCATTCCAAACAAGTTGTGAATGTTTCCATTTCATTCCAAACAAGTTGTGAATGTTTCCATTTCATTCCAAACAAGTTGTGAATGTTTCCATTTCATTCCAAACAAGTTGTGAATGTTTCCATTTCATTCCAAACAAGTTGTGAATGTTTCCATTTCATTCCAAACAAGTTGTGAATGTTTCCATTTCATTCCAAACAAGTTGTGAATGTTTCCATTTCATTCCAAACAAGTTGTGAAAGTTTCCATTTCATTCCAAACAAGTTGTGAATGTTTCCATTTCATTCCAAACAAGTTGTGAATGTTTCCATTTCATTCCAAACTAGTTGTGAATGTTTCCATTTCATTCCAAACAAGTTGTGAATGTTTCCATTTCATTCCAAACAAGTTGTGAATGTTTCCATTTCATTCCAAACAAGTTGTGAATGTTTCCATTTCATTCCAAACAAGTTGTGAATGTTTCCATTTCATTCCAAACAAGTTGTGAATGTTTCCATTTCATTCCAAACTAGTTGTGAATGTTTCCATTTCATTCCAAACAAGTTGTGAATGTTTCCATTTCATTCCAAACAAGTTGTGAATGTTTCCATTTCATTCCAAACTAGTTGTGAATGTTTCCATTTCATTCCAAACTAGTTGTGAATGTTTCCATTTCATTCCAAACAAGTTGTGAATGTTTCCATTTCATTCCAAACAAGTTGTGAATGTTTCCATTTCATTCCAAACAAGTTGTGAATGTTTCCATTTCATTCCAAACAAGTTGTGAATGTTTCCATTTCATTCCAAACTAGTTGTGAATGTTTCCATTTCATTCCAAACAAGTTGTGAATGTTTCCATTTCATTCCAAACAAGTTGTGAATGTTTCCATTTCATTCCAAACAAGTTGTGAATGTTTTCCATTTCATTCCAAACAAGTTGTGAATGTTTCCATTTCATTCCAAACAAGTTGTGAATGTTTCCATTTCATTCCAAACAAGTTGTGAATGTTTCCATTTCATTCCAAACAAGTTGTGAATGTTTCCATTTCATTCCAAACAAGTTGTGAATGTTTCCATTTCATTCCAAACAAGTTGTGAATGTTTCCATTTCATTCCAAACTAGTTGTGAATGTTTCCATTTCATTCCAAACAAGTTGTGAATGTTTCCATTTCATTCCAAACTAGTTGTGAATGTTTCCATTTCATTCCAAACAAGTTGTGAATGTTTCCATTTCATTCCAAACTAGTTGTGAATGTTTCCATTTCATTCCAAACAAGTTGTGAATGTTTCCATTTCATTCCAAACTAGTTGTGAATGTTTCCATTTCATTCCAAACAAGTTGTGAATGTTTCCATTTCATTCCAAACAAGTTGTGAATGTTTCCATTTCATTCCAAACAAGTTGTGAATGTTTCCATTTCATTCCAAACAAGTTGTGAATGTTTCCATTTCATTCCAAACTAGTTGTGAATGTTTCCATTTCATTCCAAACAAGTTGTGAATGTTTCCATTTCATTCCAAACTAGTTGTGAATGTTTCCATTTCATTCCAAACAAGTTGTGAATGTTTCCATTTCATTCCAAACTAGTTGTGAATGTTTCCATTTCATTCCAAACAAGTTGTGAATGTTTCCATTTCATTCCAAACTAGTTGTGAATGTTTCCATTTCATTCCAAACAAGTTGTGAATGTTTCCATTTCATTCCAAACTAGTTGTGAATGTTTCCATGTCATTCCAAACTAGTTGTGAATGTTTCCATTTCATTCCAAACAAGTTGTGAATGTTTCCATTTCATTCCAAACTAGTTGTGAATGTTTCCATTTCATTCCAAACTAGTTGTGAATGTTTCCATTTCATTCCAAACTAGTTGTGAATGTTTCCATTTCATTCCAAAACAAGTTGTGAATGTTTCCATTTCATTCCAAACAAGTTGTGAATGTTTCCATTTCATTCCAAACAAGTTGTGAATGTTTCCATTTCATTCCAAACAAGTTGTGAATGTTTCCATTTCATTCCAAACAAGTTGTGAATGTTTCCATTTCATTCCAAACAAGTTGTGAATGTTTCCATTTCATTCCAAACAAGTTGTGAATGTTTCCATTTCATTCCAAACAAGTTGTGAATGTTTCCATTTCATTCCAAACTAGTTGTGAATGTTTCCATTTCATTCCAAATGTGTTGTGAATGTTTCCATTTCATTCCAAACAAGTTGTGAATGTTTCCATTTCATTCCAAACAAGTTGTGAATGTTTCCATTTCATTCCAAACAAGTTGTGAATGTTTCCATTTCATTCCAAACAAGTTGTGAATGTTTCCATTTCATTCCAAACAAGTTGTGAATGTTTCCATTTCATTCCAAACTAGTTGTGAATGTTTCCATTTCATTCCAAACTAGTTGTGAATGTTTCCATTTCATTCCAAACAAGTTGTGAATGTTTCCATTTCATTCCAAACAAGTTGTGAATGTTTCCATTTCATTCCAAACAAGTTGTGAATGTTTCCATTTCATTCCAAACAAGTTGTGAATGTTTCCATTTCATTCCAAACAAGTTGTGAATGTTTCCATTTCATTCCAAACAAGTTGTGAATGTTTCCATTTCATTCCAAACAAGTTGTGAATGTTTCCAAACACAAGTTTGAATGTTTCCATTTCATTCCAAACAAGTTGTGAATGTTTCCATTTCATTCCAAACAAGTTGTGAATGTTTCCATTTCATGTTTTCCAAACAAGTTGTGAATGTTTCCATTTCATTCCAAACAAGTTGTGAATGTTTCCATTTCATTCCAAACTAGTTGTGAATGTTTCCATTTCATTCCAAACAAGTTGTGAATGTTTCCATTTCATTCCAAACAAGTTGTGAATGTTTCCATTTCATTCCAAACAAGTTGTGAATGTTTCCATTTCATTCCAAACTAGTTGTGAATGTTTCCATGTTTCCATCTTCATTCCAAACAAGTTGTGAATGTTTCCATTTCATTCCAAACAAGTTGTGAAGTTGTGAATCCAAACTAGTTGTGAATGTTTTCATTCCAAACAAGTTGTGAATGTTTCCATTTCATTCCAAACTAGTTGTGAATGTTTCCATTTCATTCCAAACAAGTTGTGAATGTTTCCATTTCATTCCAAACAAGTTGTGAATGTTACCATTTCATTCCAAACAAGTTGTGAATGTTTCCATTTCATTCCAAACAAGTTGTGAATGTTTCCATTTCATTCCAAACAAGTTGTGAATGTTTCCATTTCATTCCAAACAAGTTGTGAATGTTTCCATTTCATTCCAAACAAGTTGTGAATGTTTCCATTTCATTCCAAACAAGTTGTGAATGTTTCCATTTCATTCCAAACAAGTTGTGAATGTTTCCATTTCATTCCAAACAAGTTGTGAATGTTTCCATTTCATTCCAAACAAGTTGTGAATGTTTCCATTTCATTCCAAACAAGTTGTGAATGTTTCCATTTCATTCCAAACAAGTTGTGAATGTTTCCATTTCATTCCAAACAAGTTGTGAATGTTTCCATTTCATTCCAAACTAGTTGTGAATGTTTCCATTTCATTCCAAACAAGTTGTGAATGTTTCCATTTCATTCCAAACTAGTTGTGAATGTTTCCATTTCATTCCAAACAAGTTGTGAATGTTTCCATTTCATTCCAAACTAGTTGTGAATGTTTCCATTTCATTCCAAACAAGTTGTGAATGTTTCCATTTCATTCCAAACAAGTTGTGAATGTTTCCATTTCATTCCAAACAAGTTGTGAATGTTTCCATTTCATTCCAAACAAGTTGTGAATGTTTCCATTTCATTCAAAACTAGTTGTGAATGTTTCCATTTCATTCCAAACTAGTTGTGAATGTTTCCATTTCATTCCAAACAAGTTGTGAATGTTTCCATTTTATTCTAAACAAGTTGTGAATGTTTCCATTTCATTCCAAACAAGTTGTGAATGTTTCCATTTCATTCCATTAAACTAGTTGTGAATGTTTCCATTTCATTCCAAACAAGTTGTGAATGTTTCCATTTCATTCCAAACAAGTTGTGAATGTTTCCATTTCATTCCAAATTAGTTGTGAATGTTTCCATTTCATTCCAAACAAGTTGTGAATGTTTCCATTTCATTCCAAACAAGTTGTGAATGTTTCCATTCATTCCAAAACAAGTTGTGAATGTTTCCATTTCATTCCAAACTAGTTGTGAATGTTTCCAAACAAGTTGTGAATGTTTTCATTCTAAACTAGTTGTGAATGTTTCCATTTCATTCCAAACAAGTTGTGAATGTTTCCATTTCATTCTAAACTAGTTGTGAATGTTTCCATTTCATTCCAAACAAGTTGTGAATGTTTCCATTTCATTCCAAACTAGTTGTGAAGGTTTCCATTACAAACATGTTGTGAAAGTTTCAATTTCATTCATAACACATTGTAAATGTTTTCATCTCCTTCCATGCAAGTTGTGAATGTTTCCATTCCATTCTAAACTAGTTGTGAATGTTTCCAATGCCTTCAAAACAGGTTGTGAATGTTTTCATTCCAAACAAGTTATGAATGTTTCCATCTCCATCTAAACTAGTTGTGACTATTTCCATTTGATTCTAAACAAGTTGTGAAAGTTTCCATTCTATTCCAAAATAGTTGTGAATGTTTCCATTTCATTCAGCGTAAACTTTGATGCTTCCATTCCAAAATAGTTGTGAATGTTTCCATTTTATTCTAAACAGGTTACAAATGTTCTCATTCCAAACAAATTGTGAATGTTTCCATTTCATTCAAAACAAGTTATGAATGTTTCCAATCTAAACTTGCTCTAAATGTTTCAATTTCATTTTAAGTTGTGAATGTTTTCATTTCCTTCTAAACTAGTTGTGAATGCTTCCATTTCATGCAAGTTGTGATTGTTTTTATTTCATTCCAAAGAAGTTATGAATGTTTCCATTTCATTCCAAACTAGTTGTCAATATTTCAATTTTATTCTAAACTTGTTTTGAATGTTTCCATTTCATCCTAAACAAGTTATGGATGTTTCTATTCCAAACAAGTTATGAATGTTTCCATTCCTAAACAAATTGCGATTGTTTCTATTTCATTTGAAACAATTTGTGAATTTTTTCATTCCAAACAAGTTGTGAATGTTTCCATTTCATTCTAAACAAGTTGTGAATGTTTCTATTCAAAACAAGTTACGAGCATTTTTATTTAAGTTTAAACAAGTTGTGATTGTTTCCATTCCATTCTAAACTAGTTGTGAATATTTCAATTTCATCCCAAACAAGTTCTAAATGTTTCCATTTTATTCCAAACAAGTTGTGAATGATTCTATTTCATTCTAAACAAGCTGTGACTATTTTCATTCCATTCTAAATTAGTTGTGAATGTTTCCATTTCATTTTTCCATTCCACTCTAAATTAGTTGTGAATGTTTGGATTTTATTCTGAACAAGTTGTAAATGTTTCCATTTCATTTTAAACTCCTTGTGAATGTTTCAATTTCATTCTAAATGGGTTATGAATGTTTCCATTTCTTTCTAACCTAGCTATGAATACTTCCATTCCAAACTAATTGTGAATGTTTCCATTTTATTCTAAACAAGTGTTGACTATTTTTATTTCATTCTAAACAAGTTGTAAATTTTTGCAATTCATTCTAAACTAGTTGTGAATGTTTCCATTTCATTCCAAAGTACTTGTGAATGTTGTCAATCGATTCCAATAACTTGTGAATGTTTCCATTTCATTATAAACTAGTTCTAATTGTTTCCATTGCACCCAAAACAAGTTCATGAGATGTTTTGTATTCATTGCAAATTGAGTTGTGATGTTTTATTAATTCCAATTAATTGTGAATGTATTCTTATTGTTCCAAATTAGTTTTGAATGTAATAAACATAATTGTAACTAGTTGTGAATAATGATATTTCAAGTGTCACTCATCTAGTATTATTGTGGTGTGGGTTACAATAATAAAAAATGACTAGCATAGGTGGAGACTAGTATGAGATATGTAGTATACATATCATGTTTCCATTCATACAAGTAGGAGAACTTGTGAATGTTTCCGACCCACCCTAAGAACACTAGTTGGATCTTTGTTTGAGTGTCATAAGTGAAACTCATTGTGAATGGTTCCATGTAATCCTTTGGCCTAAGGTCATCAAGTTTCCCTACAAGTGAGTCACATACTTTGATACTTCCCTTTGTTGCTTGTAACTGAGTGAACTTGAAGAAGGTTATTAGGTATGTCAAATAAGTTGTGAATGGATTTGCATGATCAAGTTGTGAATTTTTCCATTTCATTCCAAACAGGAGTGATATCTTTGGGCCCCTTGATAAAGTAAGTTGTGAATGCATTTCCATTTCATGAGTTGAAATACGTTATCAATGTTTCAATTTAAGTTCCAAACAAGTAATGAATGTTTCCAAAGATTGGGCTAAACGAGTTGTGACACATTCCATGTCGTTCCAAACTAGTTGTGAATCTTGGACATTTCAATGGAAATAAGTCGGTAATGATCATAAAGGTTTAGTCGAATCATTCACAATAAGTTGTCCATTTCATTCCAAACAAGTTGTTGAATGTTTCCATTTCATTCTAAACAAGTTGTGAATGTTTCCATTTCATTCCAAACTAGTTGTGAATGTTTCCATTACGTTTCCAAAAAGTTGTGAATGTTTCCATTTAGTTCTAGTTTTGAATGCCTTTTAAAATCATTGTGACTCAATGTTGTGAATACAATCATTCATGATTCCAAACAAGTTGTGAATGTTTGACATTTCATTCCAAGAAAGTTGTGAATGCTTTCTATTTCATTCCAAACTTAGTTGTGAAGTTTCCATTTCATGGAGAAACAACTTGTGAATGTTTACATGGAGTTGCCAAACAGTTGTGAATGTTTCCATTTCATTCCAAACAAGCTGTGAATGTTTCCATTTCATTCCAAACTAGTTGTGAATGTTTCCATTTCATTCCAAACAAGTTGTGAATGTTTCCATTTCATTCCAAACAAGTTGTGAATGTTTGGGGCCATTCCCTTGAAGTTGTGAATGTTTCCAATTTCATTCTCAAATTAGTTGTGAATGTTTCCAACTAGTTCATTACAAACAAAGTTGTGAATGGTTTCCTTATTCATAGTTGTGAATGTTTCAAGTTGACAATGTTTGGTTTTTTCATTCCAAACTAGTTGTGAATGTTTCCATTTTATTCCAAACTAATTGTGAATATTTCCATTTCATTCCAAAACAAGTTGTGAATGTTTCCATTTCATTCATAAACAAGTTGTGAATGTTTCCATTTCATTCCAAACTAGTTGTGAATGTTTCCATTTCATTCCAAACTAGTTGTGAATGTTTCCATTTCATTCAAAACTAGTTGTGAATGTTTCCATTTCATTTATTTTTAGTTGTGAATGTTTTTTTCATTCCAAAATAGGTTGTGAATGTTTCCATTTCATTAAAACTTTTTTGTGAATAATATTCTATTTTCATTTCCAAACTAGTTGTGAATGTTTCCATTTCATATAAAACAAGGCCTGTTTTCATTTCATTCCAAACAAGTTGTGAATGTTCATTTCATTCCAAAACAAGTTGTGAATGTTTCCATTTCATTCCAAACTAGTTGTGAATGTTCTCCATTTCATTCCAAACAAGTTGTGAATGTTTCCATTTCATTCCAAACAAGTTGTGAATGTTTCCATTTCATTCCATACAAGTTGTGAATGGTATTCCAAACTAGTTTAGAATGAATTAGAAAGATTCACAATGTTTCATTTAGAATGAACTAGAAACATTAACATTTCATTTTAAAATAGTTGTGAATGTTTCCATTTCATTCCAAATAAGTTGGAAATGTTTACAACTATTCCAAACAAGTTGTGAATGTTTCCAATTTCATTCCAAACAAGTTGTGAATAAACATTCCAGAACATGTTGTGAATGTTTCCATTTCATTCCAAACTAGTTGTGAATGTTTCCATTTCATTCCAAACAAGTTGTGAATGTTTGGATTTCATTCACAACTTGTTGTGAATAAAATGAAAACAATTCACAACTAGTTTGTGAAAAAATGGAAACATTCCAAACAAGTTTCAAATGAAATGGAAACATTCACAACTAGTTGTGAATGTTTCCATTTCACAACTAGTTTGTGAATGTTTCCATTTCATTCCAAACAGTTTGTGAATGAAATGGAAACATTCAAAACTTGTTGAATGAAATGGAAACATTCACAACTAGTTTCCAAATGGAAACAAGTTCTGAATGTTTAGAATTGAAAGCATTCAAACTAGTTTGGAATGTGAATCCATTTCAATCCAAACAATTGTGAATGTTTCCATTGTTTAGAATGAAGTTGTGAATGTTTCCATTTCACAACTTGTTTGAATGAAATCCAAACATTCAAAAAGTTGTTTAGAATGAAATGGAAACATTCACAACTAGTTTAAAACAAATGGAAATGTTTCCATTTCATTCCAAACAAGTTGTGAATGTTTCCACTTCATTCAAAACAAGTTGTGAATGTTTACATTTCATTCCAAACAAGTTATGAATGTTTCCATTCCAAACTAGTTGTGAATGTTTCCATTCCTAACAAGTTGTGAATGTTTCCATTTCATTCTAAACTAGTTGTGAATGTTTTCATTGCATTCTAAATTAGTTGTGAATGTTTACAACATTCGAAACAAGTTCAGAATGACATTCCAGTTTCATTCATAAACAAGTTGGAATGTTTGCATTTCATTGTAAATAAGTTTGGAAATGTTTGCTTTTCATTCTAAACAAGTTGTGAATGAAATGGAAACATTCCAAACAAGTTGTGAATGTTTCCATTTCATTCCAAAAAAGTTGTGAATGTTTCCATTTCACTAAACAAGTTAAGAATGTTTTGGAAACATTCTAAACTAGTTATGAATGTGAAATGGAAACATTCAAAACAAGTTGAATATTGGAAACATTCACAACAAGTTATGAATATTTCCATTTCATTCTAAACTCATTGTGAATGTTTCCATTGTAAACAAGTTGTGAATGTTTAGAATGAATCGTAAACTAGTCACAAATGTTTCTATTTCATTCTAAACAAGTTCACAACTTGTTTTCATTGAAAATTGGAAACTAGTTCACAATGTTTCCAATCCATTCCAAATAAGTTGAAAATGTCACAATTTTATTCTATACAAGTTGTGAATGTTTCCATTTCCCAACTACTTTTGAATGAAGTGTAAGCATTTATAGCTTGTTTAGAATAAAATTGAAACTTTCACAACTTGTTTAGAATAAAATGGAAACATTAACAACTTGTTTGAAAATGAAAACTTCACAATTAGGTTAAAATGAAATTGAAACATTCACAACATGTTTAAAGTTAAAGGGAAGCATTCACAACTTATTTTGAATGAACTAGAAACATTCACATCATGTTTGGAATAGAAACATTCACAACCTGTTTAGAATGAAATAAAAATATACACAACTTATTTGGAATGGAAACATTCACAACTTGTTTAGAATAAAGTGGGAACATTCAAAACTTGTTTAGAATGGAATGGAAACATTCATAACTAATTTCAAATGGAAACATTCATAACTAATTTCAAATGGAAACATTCATAACTAGTTTAGAATAAAATGCAAACATTCACAACTTGTTTAGAAAGTAATAAAAACAATGACAGCTTGTTTCAAATGGATAGTAAACATTCACAACTTGGTTAGAATGTAGTCCAAAATTTCGCAACTTGTTTGGTTTGGAAACATTCGCAAGTAGTTTAGAAAGAAATGGAAACATTCACAACTTGTTTAGAATGAAATGGGAGCATTCACAACTAGTTTGGAATGAAAACATTCCCAACTTTTTTGGAATGAAATGGAAAGATTCACAACATACCTAGGAAAGGAATGGAAGCATTCACAACTTCTTTGGAATGCAAACATTCACAACTCATTTGAGATGGAAACATTCACAACTAGTTTAGAGTGAAAGGAAAACATTCACAACCTTTTTAGAATGAAATGGAAACAATCACAACTTGCTTATAATGGAAAAATTCACAACTTGTTTAGAATTAAATGGAAACATTCACAACTTGTTTAGAATGAAATAGAAACATTCCCAACTTGTTTAGAACAAAATGGAAATATTCATAACTTGTTGGAATTGAAAACATTCACAACTTGTTTAGAATGAAATGGAAACATTCACAACTTGTTTGGAATGAAATGGAAACATTCACAACTTGTTTAGAATGAAATGGAAACATTCACAACTTGTTTAGAATGAAATGGAAACATTCACAACTTGTTTGGAATGAATGGAAACATTCACAACTTGTTTAGAATGAAATGGAAACATTCACAACTTGTTTGGAATGAAATGGAAACATTCACAACTAGTTTGGAATGAAATGGAAACATTCACAACTTGTTTGGAATGAAATGGAAACATTCACAACTAGTTTGAAATGAAATGGAAACATTCACAACTTGTTTGGAATGAAATGGAAACATTCACAACTTGTTTGGAATGAAATGGAAACATTCACAACTTGTTTGTTTGGAATGAAATGGAAACATTCACAACTTGTTTGGAATGAAATGGAAACATTCACAACTTGTTTGGAATGGAAACATTCACAACTTGTTTAGAATGAAATGGAAACATTCACAACTTGTTTGGAATGAAATGGAAACATTCACAACTTGTTTTGGAATGAAATGGAAACATTCACAACTTGTTTGGAATGAAATCAAAACATTCACAACTAGTTTGGAATGAAATGGAAACATTCACAACTAGTTTGGAATGAAATGGAAACATTCACAACTTGTTTGGAATGAAATGGAAACATTCACAACTTGTTTAGTTTAGAATAAAATGGAAACATTCACAACTTGTTTAGAATGAAATGGAAACATCACAAACTTGTTTAGAATGAAATGGAAACATTCACAACTAGTTTGGAATGAAATGGAAACATTCACAACTTGTTTGGAATGAAATGGAAACATTCACAACTAGTTTGGAATGAAATGGAAACATTCACAACTAGTTCAGAATGAAATGGAAACATTCACAACTAGTTTGGAATGAAATGGAAACATTCACAACTAGTTTGGAATGAAATGGAAACATTCACAACTTGTTTGGAATGAAATGGAAACATTCACAACTTGTTTGAAATGGAAACATTCACAACAACTAGTTTGGAATGAAATGGAAACATTCACAACTTGTTTGGAATGAAATGGAAACATTCACAACTTGTTTGGAATGAAATGGAAACATTCACAACTTGTTTGGAATGAAATGGAAACATTCACAACTAGTTTGGAATGAAATGGAAACATTCACAACTTGTTTGGAATGAATGGAAACATTCACAACTTGTTTGGAATAAAATGAAACATTCACAACTTGTTTGGATTGAAATGGAAACATTCACAACTAGTTTGGAATGAAATGGAAACATTCACAACTTGTTTGGAATGAAATGGAAACATTCACAACTTGTTTGGAATGAAATGGAAACATTCACAACTAGTTTGGAATGAAATGGAAACATTCACAACTTGTTTGGAATGAAATGGAAACATTCACAACTTGTTTGGAATGAAATGGAAACATTCACAACTTGTTTAGAATGAAATGGAAACATTCACAACTTGTTTGGAATGAAATGGAAACATTCACAACTAGTTTGGAATGAAATGGAAACATTCACAACTTGTTTGGAATGAAATGGAAACATTCACAACTTGTTTGGAATGAAATGGAAACATTCACAACTAGTTTAGAATGAAATGGAAACATTCACAACTTGTTTGGAATGAAATGGAAACATTCACAACTTGTTTGGAATGAAATGGAAACATTCACAACTAGTTTGGAATGAAATGGAAACATTCACAACTTGTTTGGAATGAAATGGAAACATTCACAACTAGTTTGGAATGAAATGGAAACATTCACAACATGTTTTTGGAATGAAATGGAAACATTCACAACTAGTTTGGAATGAAATGGAAACATTCACAACTTGTTTGGAATGAAATGGAAACATTCACAACTTGTTTGGAATGAAATGGAAACATTCACAACTAGTTTAGAATGAAATGGAAACATTCACAACTTGTTTGGAATGAAATGGAAACATTCACAACTAGTTTGGAATGAAATGGAATTGGAAACATTCACAACTAGTTTGGAATGAAATGGAAACATTCACAACTAGTTTGGAATGAAATGGAAACATTCACAACTAGTTTGGAATGAAATGGAAACATTCACAACTAGTTTGGAATGAAATGGAAACATTCACAACTTGTTTGGAATGAAATGGAAACATTCACAACTAGTTTGGAATGAAATGGAAACATTCACAACTTGTTTGGAATGAAATGGAAACATTCACAACTTGTTTGGAATGAAATGGAAACATTCACAACTTGTTTGGAATGAAATGGAAACATTCACAACTTGTTTTGAATGAAATGGAAACATTCACAACTAGTTTGGAATGAAATGGAAACATTCACAACTTGTTTGGAATGAAATGGAAACATTCACAACTTGTTTGGAATGAAATGGAAACATTCACAACTTGTTTGGAATGAAATGGAAACATTCACAACTAGTTTGGAATGAAATGGAAACATTCACAACTTGTTTGGAATGAAATGGAAACATTCACAACTTGTTCAGAATGAAATGGAAACATTCACAACTTGTTTGGAATGAAATGGAAACATTCACAACTAGTTTGGAATGAAATGGAAACATTCACAACAAGTTTGGAATCGAATGGAAACATTCACAACTTGTTTGGAATGAAATGGAAACATTCACAACTAGTTTGGAATGAAATGGAAACATTCACAACTTGTTTGGAATGAAATGGAAACATTCACAACTTGTTTTGGAATGAAATGGAAACATTCACAACTAGTTTGGAATGAAATGGAAACATTCACAACTTGTTTGGAATGAAATGGAAACATTCACAACTTGTTTGGAATGAAATGGAAACATTCACAACTTGTTTGGAATGAAATGGAAACATTCACAACTAGTTTGGAATGAAATGGAAACATTCACAACTTGTTTGGAATGAAATGGAAACATTCACAACTTGTTTGGAATGAAATGGAAACATTCACAACTAGTTTTGGAATGAAATGGAAACATTCACAACTAGTTTGGAATGAAATGGAAACATTCACAACTTAGTTTGGAATGAAATGGAAACATTCACAACTAGTTTGGAATGAAATGGAAACATTCACAACTTGTTTGGAATGAAATGGAAACATTCACAACTTGTTTGGAATGAAATGGAAACATTCACAACTTGTTTGGAATGAAATGGAAACATTCACAACTAGTTTGGAATGAAACATTCACAAATGAAATGGAAACATTCACAACTAGTTTGGAATGAAATGGAAACATTCACAACTTGTTTGGAATGAAATGGAAACATTCACAACTTGTTTGGAATGAAATGGAAACATTCACAACTTGTTTAGAATGAAATGGAAACATTCACAACTAGTTTGGAATGAAATGGAAACATTCACAACTTGTTTGGAATGAAATGGAAACATTCACAACTTGTTTGGAATGAAATGGAAACATTCACAACTTGTTTTGGAATGAAATGGAAACATTCACAACTTGTTTGGAATGAAATGGAAACATTCACAACTTAGTTTGGAATGAAATGGAAACATTCACAACTAGTTTGGAATGAAATGGAAACATTCACAACTAGTTTGGAATGAAATGGAAACATTCACAACTAGTTTAGAATGAAATGGAAACATTCACAACAAGTTTGGAATGAAATGGAAACATTCACAACTAGTTTGGAATGGAAAATTCACAACTTGTTTAGAACATTCACAACTTGTTTGGAATGAAATGGAAACATTCACAACTTGTTTGGAATGAAATGGAAACATTCACAACTTGTTTGGAATGAAATGGAAACATTCACAACTTGTTTGGAATGAAATGGAAACATTCACAACTTGTTTGGAATGAAATGGAAACATTCACAACTAGTTTGGAATGAAATGGAAACATTCACAACTAGTTTGGAATGAAATGGAAACATTCACAACTAGTTTAGTTTGGAATGAAATGGAAACATTCACAACTAGTTTGGAATGAAATGGAAACATTCACAACTAGTTTGGAATGAAATGGAAACATTCACAACTAGTTTGGAATGAAATGGAAACATTCACAACTTGTTTGGAATGAAATGGAAACATTCACAACTAGTTTGGAATGAAATGGAAACATTCACAACTTGTTTGGAATGAAATGGAAACATTCACAACTAGTTTGGAATGAAATGGAAACATTCACAACTTGTTTGGAATGAAATGGAAACATTCACAACTTGTTTGGAATGAAATGGAAACATTCACAACTAGTTTGGAATGAAAATGGAAACATTCACAACAAGTTTGGAATGAAATGGAAACATTCACAACAAGTTTGGAATGAAATGGAAACATTCACAACTAAACTAGTTTGGAATGAAATGGAAACATTCACAACTTGTTTGGAATGAAATGGAAACATTCACAACTAGTTTGGAATGAAATGGAAACATTCACAACTTGTTTGGAATGAAATGGAAACATTCACAACTTGTTTGGAATGAAATGGAAACATTCACAACTTGTTTGGAATGAAATGGAAACATTCACAACTAGTTGGAATGAAATGGAAAACATTCACAACTAGTTTGGAATGAAAAAACATTAGTTTAGAATGAAATGGAAACATTCACAACTTGTTTGGAATGAAATGGAAACATTCACAACTTGTTTGGAATGAAATGGAAACATTCACAACTTGTTTGGAATGAAATGGAAACATTCACAACTAGTTTGGAATGAAATGGAAACATTCACAACTTGTTTGGAATGAAATGGAAACATTCACAACTAGTTTGGAATGAAATGGAAACATTCACAACTTGTTTGGAATGAAATGGAAACATTCACAACTTGTTTGGAATGAAATGGAAACATTCACTTTTGGAATGAAATGGAAACATTCAACAACACAACTTGGAATAGAAATGGAAACATTCACAACTAGTTTGGAATGAAATGGAAACATTCACAACTAGTTTGGAATGAAATGGAAACATTCACAACTTGTTTGGAATGAAATGGAAACATTCACAACTTGTTTGAATAGAAATGGAAACATTCACAACTTGTTTTGGAATGAAATGAAAACATTCACAACTTGTTTGGAATGAAATGGAAACATTCACAACTTGTTTGGAATGAAATGGAAACATTCACAACTTGTTTGGAATGAAATGGAAACATTCACAACTAGTTTGGAATAAAATGGAAACATTCACAACTAGTTTGGAATGAAATGGAAACATTCACAACTAGTTTGGAATGAAATGGAAACATTCACAACTTGTTTGGAATGAAATGGAAACATTCACAACTTGTTTGGAATGAAATGGAAACATTCACAACTAGTTTGGAATGAAATGGAAACATTCACAACTAGTTTAGAATGAAATGGAAACATTTACAACTTGTTTAGAATGAAATGGAAACATTCACAACTTGTTTTGAATGAAATGGAAACATTCACAACTAGTTTAGAATGGAATGGAAACATTCACAACTTGTTTAGAATGAAATGGAAACATTCACAACTTGTTTGGAATGAAATGGAAACATTCACAACTTGTTTTGGTTTGGAATGAAATGGAAACATTCACAACTTGTTTAGAATGAAATGAAAACATTCACAACTAGTTTACAATGGAAAAACATTCACAACTTGTTTGGAATGAAATGGAAACATTCACAACTTGTTTGGAATGAAATGGAAACATTCACAACTTGTTTGGAATGAAATGGAAACATTCACAACTAGTTTGGAATGAAATGGAAACATTCACAACCTGTTTAGAATGAATGGAAACATTCACAACTTGTTTCGAATGAAATGGAAACATTCACAACTAGTTTGGAATGAATGGAAACATTCACAACTTGTTTGGAATGAAATGGAAACATTCACAACTTGTTTGGAATGAAATGGAAACATTCACAACTAGTTTGGAATGAAATGGAAACATTCACAACTTGTTTGGAATGAAATGGAAACATTCACAACAAGTTTGGAATGAAATGGAAACATTCACAACTTGTTTGGAATGAAATGGAAACATTCACAACTAGTTTGGAATGAAAATGGAAACATTCACAACTAGTTTGGAATGAAATGGAAACATTCACAACTTGTTTGGAATGAAATGGAAACATTCACAACTTGTTTGGAATGAAATGGAAACATTCACAACTGTTTGGAATGAAATGGAAACATTCACAACTTGTTTTCAATTGGAAAAAAATTGTGAAACATTCATTCTAAACTAGTTTGGAATGAAATGGAAACATTCACAACAAGTTTGGAATGAAATGGAAACATTCACAACTAGTTTGGAATGAAATGGAAACATTCACAACTAGTTTGGAATGAAATGGAAACATTCACAACAAGTTTGGAATGAAATGGAAACATTCACAATGAGTTTAGAATGAAATGGAAACATTCACAACTAGTTTGGAATGAAATGGAAACATTCACAATGAGTTTGGAATGAAATGGAAACATTCACAACTTGTTTAGAATGAAATGGAAACATTCACAACTAGTTTGGAATGAAATTGAAACATTCACAACTTGTTTGGAATGAAATGGAAACATTCACAACTAGTTTGGAATGAAATGGAAACATTCACAACTAGTTTGGAATGAAATTGAAACATTCACAACTTGTTTGGAATGAAATGGAAACATTCACAACTAGTTTGGAATGAAATGGAAACATTCACAACTTGTTTGGAATGAAATGGAAACATTCACAACTTGTTTGGAATGAAATGGAACATTCACAACTAGTTTGGAATGAAATGGAAACATTCACAACTTGTTTGGAATGAAATGGAAACATTCACAACTTGTTTGGAATGAAATGGAAACATTCACAACTTGTTTGGAATGAAACTGGAAACATTCACAACTTATTTGGAATGAAATGGAAACATTCACAACAAGTTTGGAATGAAATGGAAACATTCACAACAAGTTTGGAATGAAATGGAAACATTCACAACTTGAATGGAATGAAATGGAAACATTCACAACATGAAATGGAAACATTCACAACTAGTTTGGAATGAAATGGAAACATTCACAACTTGTTTGGAATGAAATGGAAAGATTCACAACTTGTTTGGAATAAATTGGAAACATTCACAATAAGTTTTGAATGGAATGGAAATATTCACAACTTCTTTAGAATGAAATGGAAACATTCATAACTAGTGTAGAATGAAATTGAAACATTCACAACTAGTTTAGAAAAAAATGAAAACATTCATAACTCATTTAGAATATAATGAAAACATTCACAACTAGTTTAGAATGAGTTGGAAACAATCACAAGTTCTTTAGAATGAAATGGAAACAATCACAACTTGTTTGGAATGGAAACATTCACAACTTGTTTACTATGAAATGGAAACATTCACAACTTGTTTGGAATGAAATGGAAACATTCACAACTTGTTTAGAATGAAATGGAATCGTTCACAACTTGCGTGGAATGAAAACATTCAGAATTAGTTTAAAATGAAGTGGAAACATTTACAACTTGTTTGGAATGAATTGGAAACATTCACAACTTGTTTGGAATGGAAACATTCATAACTAGTTTAGAATGGAATGGAAACCTTCATAACTTGTTTGGAATTGAAATGGAAACATTCACAACTTGTTCAAAATGAATTGGAAACATTCACAACTTGTTTAAAATGAATTGGAAGCATTGACAACTTGTTTAGAATAAAATGAAAAAATTTTTAGAATGAAATGGAAACATTCACTACTTGTTTAGAATGAAATGAAAACGTTCACAACTTGTTTGGAATAAAAACATTCACAACTAGTTTACAATGAAATGGAAACATTTACAACTTGTTTAGATAGAAATGGAAGCATTCACAACTTGTTTGGAATGTAATGAAAACATTCAAAACTTGTTTAGAATAAAATGGAAACATTCACAACTAGTTTACAATGAAAGGCAAGCTAGCCTCTAGATGTGTAGGCCTGTCTGAAATCCTTGAGAAGGTGGGGAAAATGGCCTATAAGTTAGCTCTGCCACCTTAATTGCCTCATATTCATGTTTCTTTTTCATGTACGTCTGTTAAGGATGTGTTTTTTGGATCCAAGACAAGTAATTCCTCCATCCTTAGTCTCAATAAAGGAGGACCTAACCTACAATGAGTTTTCTGTCAAAATTCTGTATAGGCAAGTAAGGAAATTAAAGACCTAGTGGATTCCTATACTTAAGATCCTATGGTTAAACCATATGGAAGAAGAATGCACTTGGGAAGTTAAGCAAGATATATGGGAACAATATCCAAAAGAATTTGCTTAGTTACAATGGAATTTGTCGGACCAAATTTTAGAAGATAGGGAGGTTGTTATAGCTTCCTTAGACTTGGACATGGATTAGTAAGGCAAGTGTGATTTTTGAGCTACAAAATCTTATTTGTACACATTGTTATGATTTTTGCACAATAGTGTAGCATGAACTAAGTAATATGATCATTTGATCAAGGTTGGCTGAAAAAGGTAAAAAAAACTATATTTTTGCCAAAAAAACCACCAATTTTTTGCCATAATAGATTTGGACTAAGGAATTAAAAATTTTAAGTACTTTATGCTCCTACTACAATATCATGTATGGAAAGAATAAGTAGAACAAGTGTGTGAGATTTAGGGCCAAACTAGCATAAGTTAAGTTCTAAAGGGGGCTAGTGTGTCATTTAAGGTTAAAATAAGAGATAAACTTGGAAGGATAGTTCTTCTTGCTTATATCTTCTCTTCCCATGCCTTTAACCTTTTAATGAGCTCTCAAATTCTTCTCAAACCCTTCATGATCATAAAAGCTCAATTCTTGGAGGATTCTTGGTGTAAGCAACTCCCTTGAGCTCATAGAAGGAAGTAATATTGTTTTCTTATTTGGAGAGCTTTTCTTCTTGATGTTTGGTTGATATTGATGTTGCTTGAGTTTTGTTTAAGGCCTGGCTAAGTTAAGGAATCAATTCCTAAGCTAAATTCTTGCCTATGAAGTTAAAATTTCAAGCTAATTTGGCTTGTGTTTGAAGTTGGTACAGGGAAAGGTTTAGAGTCTCACATAAAGAGGAGTAAGTTGAATGTGCTTGTTCTAAGTCTTATTAGCTAAAATTTGAATCATATTATATGTTCTTGATGGATTGGCAATGATTTTACTAGGCCAAAACAAGTTTGCTACATTGTGGTGCAAGTTTGAAGAATTTGTGTTTGTATGTGTATATTGGATTTGTGGCTTGTGATCTTGTTTTAGGAAATAGATTTTTGTGTTTTCAAGTGTTCAATGGATTCTTTCGCATGTTACTTATCAAGTGAAAAAGTTTAGAAGTGGATTGGAAGTGGTTTGGGGCAAGACAAGTGAGAGATGAGCAAAAATTGAGCAAAAGGGCACATTATAAAGCACCCCGGGGCGGCCCCAGCACTGTGGTGGTAGGTTTGGTGTTATAGTGCCAGGGTGGTTAAGCTAGGTAGAATGTTTTGGCCTGCAGCACCAATCCCTTAAGGCCCAATGTTTAAGGCTGCCTATTGACCTCCCGATGCTTCGTTTAGCTTTGCCGGACCTTCCGAAGACATATACGACCTATTAATGGGCCTTAGAACCACATCTAAGGTGAGATTAAATTATATTTTATGAGAGTTAAAGGGTGATCAAAGAAGCAATTTAAGGCCTATGAAAGGATGAGAACCTTAAGCAAAGATTATGGATGCTAAGTGAAAAAGAAAGGTTTTAAATTTCTAAGCACCTTGATTAAGCTATTTTAGCTTAATAAGTTGAGCCACCAAGTTAAGTAAACTCCTATATAATGTGATTAAGGATAAGAAAAAACAAGTTAAGTTTAAGGCAAGAATTTATTCTTGTAGTTAGGACTAGGTTAAGGTGGGGTTCGTACAATAGAATCCTTTTCTAGTGGACATTAGATAAGCTCTCAGGTCGTTTGAGATCACATGAAGATGTATATAGTCTTAAATTTTGTTTGTAGGTATTTATCTCCTTACGGGGAATTTATAAAGTTTTACCCCTATGTAGACTTGGATACTAAAAAGGCTAATAGAATCGGAAGGGTTGTTAAAAAGCTTTTGTGTAGGTATTTGTCTAATAGAATCTTAATCAGTTATAAGAGTTAGACTTGAAATTGTGAAAGCGCTAACTAAGTTAATGTTGGCTTTACAGTTTAGGCTAAAGGCGTATAAGTAAGTGGTCACTTTCCTGCCATTTTTTTTAGCTAGCTTGAGGCAAGTGAAAAAGTTTTTGTTGGTTTCAAACTTGTTGTATATACTTGGTAAGCATGTGTGCCTAAGAATGCCTCTAGTATGACCAATAAATGAAGACTCACTGGTGTTTATAAATACTAGGAATGCTTTTAGGTATACAAAGGTTAATGTTGATGTACATAAAGTTTGATACATGAAGCCTAAGTTACTTGTTTTTATAATTTCGTTATGTATTTTAAAATCTTTTATAAACACCACGGTGAACTTTAGAATTTTTTAATCTTGGATTACTTTATCCATACCAAGCAAATCATGCATTCCATATTAAACTAGATTAAACCACTAGTAACATGAATAGTTTTAATGTATTACAAGTATCAAGTTAGCCAATTGTATTTAAGTGTGAGGCCACCAAATCCTGATTAATTAAAGATCCTGGGAATACATGTACCAGGTTATGTAAGAGTCTTTTACATTGAAGGTATGAGAAAATGAATACTGAGCTTTCTTATTTCCAAAGCTTCAATTTAATACATGTACCTCCTCCTAGTCCCTTACTTTTTTTCCTTTTTTGAATCGTTCCTAGTTCTTGTTAAGCTCACTTTTGGCCTTACTTAAACTTCTCATGGTTTTTCAATTAAGTCTCATGAGAGTTCACTTAGCCCTCTTAATTTAGCTCAAGCCAACTTCTATAATGCTCTAAAAAATCCTAAGTGTTTAAGCCATGGGCAATGTAGATCAAGGGATGTGAAATATGTGGAACCAAGGACTTGTGCTCATTGAACTTAGAAAGTGATGTTTTGAATGAAACTGAAGTGTGGCTTAAGTGTTTTAAGCTTTTGGGGTTCCTTTGTTGCTTGGCCAAGTAGGAAAGATGAAAATGATGATTTGAGAAGTTGATGGACTCAATTGAAAGTATATTCGGGTGATTAATTTAGAGGAAACTTTTATGTGGAAATTTAAGTGCTCCATGCAAGATTAATGCTTGGTTAAGCTAGCATTAAGCCAAGTTTAACGCCACTTGCCTCCACTCAGATGCACACATGCTTCCACTCACCTCTGTCACCTTCATCCGGTTGCAAACTCTATGGATCAAGGCTTGAAGTGAAGTTTTGAAGGTTCAATGGTGTTCTTGAGCTTCTAGGAGCAAACTGAAGTGAAAATCAAGTGGAAACTTGTAGGAGTTGGTGATTTCATGAGCAATTTAAGCCAAAGAAGAAGGTTTTAGCTACAAAGAGCTAACAAGAGCACAATTTGAGCTTTTCAAGCTATGGGCAACAAGGTTACTAAGTGAAGGTAAGGGCTTTATGCACACTAAGCAATTGATGGTTGGATTATGATGTTCTAGTGAATTGTGGGCACTTAGGTGATGGTGGATTAGCCAATTGATCCTAAGAAGCCATTGGGGCTAGGGTTGTTTCAGCAACTACGTAATTTGCAAATTAGCTAAGTATCACGAGCATTAAGGCTAGGCATTGAGAAGGCCAACTCAATTCCCAAGCGTGTGAGCTCTTTTAGTTCAGGAATCACTTAGGAGATTAACTAAAACATTATGAATTTGAAATCACGCTTGCTAGGCCCCAATAGGTTGGTGTTTGTGGTGTGTGAGTTGTGTGCTTTCTTTGTTTGTTTGGGCATGCTAACCCTTCTTAGATAGCTTATATTGTTATGCATATACTTGTGCTTTTCTTTGTCTTGGTGTTTTCTTTGCAAGAGCGTTGATTGGTTTCGGTTAAGCTTAAGCTTAACCTATGTATGGTGTGACAGCCCTCAGAGCTATAAGTCTAATCAGACAAGTAATTATAGGAAGGTTAGATATTCAAGTGATAGGTTAATTTAACAAATTAACATTTTAGATAATTTATTTGCAAGCTAAGTCTCAGTAATAGAGGGTCCAATAGCTTAAAAATCACAAACATTGATCATTTAGGCAAAATTGGCAAAAAGGGTATTTTTGTAATTTCTCATGGCTAAAAATGTTACAAAAATTTTCCTTGAGTGAAATGGATGGAAATCAGCCTATTTTAGCACTTATAGAAGGTTTGGAAGCAAGTTAACAAAAATAGAAGAATTTTGGGCCAAATTGCTTAAAGCCCAAATTAATTCTAGATATTTATCTTATTTAAACTTTGAGCTTAGTTCCAGTGCTTAGAACCCACGACACGGCCCTCATTCTAACTCCATAGCTACTCCAAGCTAGCTTAAGGGAATCCGTTTAAACATATCAAAATAGAAATTAAAGGTGCTCAAGGTCATTAAAGGTGTTCATGAGCTCATCCGTTGTTAGTTTTGTTCCTATAGTGTAGTTTTCATCATTTCTGAAATTTTGGTACTGTTCATGCAACTTTTATGGCAGAAATCATGGCTAGGATGATTGTTTGATGTGTTTCATGGATTTAAGATGTGATTTAAGATGCAAATGAACTAAAACCCAAGAGAACTAAGGCTGGAATTTTGGTGTAGTTGAAGCTGTTAGTATTGAGGTATGGGTCTTCTATTTCTAGCCATATTTTTGTGTTCCAGGGGTCTTAGTAGCTCAATAAGGTTGTTATCTTACTTATGAATTGGTATTTGAGAGGTAGGAAGAGGGATAATAAGTGTTGGGCAGTGAATTACACATGGAAACCATGTTATGCATTTAAGGTGCATTAGTTGAGAGCTTACGGTACTAATTTTGTTCCAGTTGGGAGCTACTAGTTTTAATGGTTTAAAAATAGTTCTAGATGATTTTATCTTGCTTATGATTTAGTGTATAAAAGCTAAGAAGCAAGGGAACATTTATTTGGAAGTGAATTGCCCATGAATGCTATGAATGTGCATTAAGGTGAGGTTTTGGTGCTACTAAAATTGTAGTGGATTCCCGAAATAAACTATGTTATCCCAGTGATTTTTGTGGCTGTTAATTTTTGTATTCATGCTTATACACTAGTATACAAGGCATAAAAAATAAGAGAGCAAGGTTTGGGCTGCATTTGAGCTATTAAAAGTGTAAAGAACCACAAGATAGGCAAATCATGGACAGAAAATTCTGGGTTGTTGGTGCTTGTTTAATGGGCTTTTTCCAAGTGTTAAATTTGCCAAATGAAACTTAAAATGATCAATATAGGTGTTGGACATAAGCTACTAAGAGGGGTCCTAAGTTTGGCTTGAAACCAGGACAAAAAGGCTAAGTACTTAAAGCTTGGAAACTAAATTATCTAAGGTAAGGTTACATGATTTGTATTCTTATGTGTTGAATAAATTTGGCCAAGCTACTTGTATATCAAGTGGCTGAATTATTGATGAATTTAACAAGCATGTAAATTGAGTATTGATGGCTATTTAAGAGGCTTATATGATTGGGTTTGGTATGAGGCCAAACTATGGAGTACATATGAAGTGTGTATGTGCATATTTGTAAGCTTGTATTCATAGGCAAAAAGGACCTTAATGTAGTTTGATTTATGGTGAGTATGATGGTTTGAGAGCCTAAGATACCTAAGGTCACTATGATGGTTCACAGCTTGGGTAACCCTAAGAGGGGGAAGTGTCCTCAACCACTTACAAGACCTTAGTATGCTAGCACTCACACATTCATTTAAATAAGCAAATAGTTCACTCTTGTACATAAAATAAGGGATATTGGCAAATACTAAGAAACTTTCAAAGTAGTATTTACATGGACAAGTTGGACCTGTCAATTGTAGGACTAATGAGCGAAGGAATTATGGAAATTAGCTACTCCTATAATTATTGCTGAATAATATGAGTTCCTCGCACTATGATTCAAGCTCAAGTGCATTAGGCATATATTGACATCTTTATGGATAATATGCATGGTCCTATATGATTGTTTTTCTTGCAGGTTCTGACCCTTATTGGGAACCTTTGGTTCTCACATCCCTTATATATTTTGTGTGCAGATACTGGTGTGCCTGGAGCTAATAACCAATAAAAGAACTTGGTGTTAGTATTTTGATTCCAAGTGTGCATAAGTTATTTGCTATAGTGTATTTTTGTTATGTTTCTTTCTTGCAGGTTCTTAATCAATTGGATCACTAACTTACTAGCCTTTGCGGTACAGAGGCAAGGAGTAGTGGATACCTAGGCACTGTAGTGGTCTTCTTTTGGGAGTGTAGCTCAGGTGGGATTGGATCCCAAGATTCTCAATGTAGCATGTGCATAACACTTTTTTGCTTGATGTATATATGTATATAGAACTTATGCCTCTAGTAAATACTATGGAACTATTGGTTATGTTCCCCAGTAGCTTGTATGGATTCACAGTGCATAACAGTATGTTTTATCTGAATGCATATTTTGAGATGCTGGCCAGCTGCACCAATATATTATTTTTATGGTCATTGACCTACAGCCATAGTAAGGGGTAGTATAAAATAACAATGCAGTAAGGATTTAATCAATTACCAAGCCCACTAGGCAACAATTTATGCAGGCCTAGCACCAAATTTGTGTAAGGTTTCGGGAGGCCTATATGACTTAGATGAGATTATGGGTAAAGGCCTATGACATATAGGCCTTGGAGGCCATAAGAAGTCCTTACTGAGCTATATAACTCATGCCACGTCCCTTTATGTTACTAGAAAAGGATTACTTGAAAGGTTGAGGGACTAGTGTTGTGTGTGTGCTCTTTTGGTTGAAGCAAGGTAGCACTCTAACTTACGTGTTTAGCTCAATATTTGAAGTCCTATGTTTTATTTGTGAGGCAAGGTAAAGAGTGAAATCCATTACTTGCAAGCTTTAGAACCTAAGTGTTGTGGGAACATGCTTTAGGATGGATGTAAATGCTTGAGAGGTGTTTGACCAATATCGGATCCAATTAAGTAAACTAATGTGTAAATGTGCACTTTCAGATGTTGTATGCACTATGGTGGCCAATGGTAGGCCTACCATGACATGTGTGTGCCTATGTGCATGTAAAATTGTGTTTTCAAAACTTGAGCTGGTGTTTTGGTTGCCCTGCATATATGTATATACATTGAATGAATGGTTATTTTGTTAATTCTAGCATAAAATCCATCTAGGTACTTAGCTTGTTTCAGATGAGCACTAAACTTGGATTGCATAAGAAGCTTTGTGCTGTAAGTGTCCTGGGTGCATGCTTATGTGCCTTGGCAATGTCTAGGCACCCCTTGGTGCCCCTCCTTCACATGTCCTGGTGCTTGGCACTAAACCTTTAAGTGCCTAGAAGGTGCCAAGGGTGCATTAGCCCATGTGTCGACTAGACTTGGACACTTAGAATATCATGTGCTAGGTTTGTCTAGATAATGAAGATTTAGCATCTTTGGTATTCAATTTGGGTCTTAAGACCCTCGAATGGGCTATAGGCAATTTTGGGCGTGATAAGCTTTGTTGGTATCAAAGCCAGGTTTACTATAAGGACCTCTGATGCTCTGTTTGATGTTTAGGCATGTTCCTACACTAGGTTGAGTAGATTTATGAATATAAAGGATATGTTAGGTTTGCTTGCTTCTATGTGCAGGATGAGGACCCAAAAGAAGGATAAAGAGGTTACGAACCAAGAAGAGTGCAAGGCTAGCCATCCAAGGGACGAGCAGCCTGACTTTGTGCCAGAAGGGCATACTAGAGCTACAAAGCCTGAGTTAAGGGCTAGAATGCCAAGGCCAAGTGGTGATCGCCATGGAAGAATGGAGCATATGATCGAGGTTATGCAAGCAGCCATAGCCCAATTAGTGCTTGGCATACAGGCCCTAACCAGAGGTCAGGCACAAACCCTAGAACATGCTAGGCAAGCAAGGGAGGTAGAAATGGAGAGGTAGCCTAGAAAGGAACCAATGCAAGATGACCAGGCTAGTGGAAATGGAGGAGGAGATGATGATAATGGTGATGGTAGAGAAGGAACCTGAGAGCTAGGAGGGTAAGGTCTAAAGTAAGGTATGAAACATTAATGGAGGAGGAAGTAAGTCTAAAGGTAGAAGAGCTGGACATAGAGGAAATAGAGAGGCCAACCCAACTCACTGCCACCACTGAACCAATTAGGGCATTGAAGGGAAGACACAGGGATGGCCATGAGAAGGTTGTTAGGCCGAGAGGTAGAGGCTTGAAGAAAGGCCAACTGGAAAGGATTCTTTCCTTGAAACCTCCAGTTTTCAAATGAAGATATGATCCAGAAGAAGTAGAATTCTAGATCAACTAGGTTAAAAAGATTTTTTAGAGAATGGAGGTTTCCTCTCCTCAAAAAGTTCTACTTGCCACTTTTAGATTGGAAGGCAATGCAAAGCTATGGTGGAAAGTAGTCGGAAGAACCTACAGTAGCAATAATGGTAGGAGGCCAACCTCAAGGAAAAGGGCTATAAAATGGGCAGAGTTTTTACAAGTCCTCTAGTATCAATACGTTAGTGAAGCCTTAAAAGATCAGAAGTAGGCAGGGTTTGGCCTACTTGAACAATGAGAACTCTCGATTCTGGAGTATGAGCAGAGCCTTAACAAGCTCATATGCTATGCTGCTCAATGTGATAGTTAGGAAGAGTTGAAGACCAAGATATTTCTTAGAGGACTTAGGCCTAAGTTAACGTAGATAGTTAAACCAGTAAGAGCTCGATAGTACTATAAGAAAGGGCCTTCGAGCAAGAGGTTAGGGGTCAAGTTATGAGTGGCCCAGGTGGAGCAAGTGGAGTGCAAAAGCCATCCAAGAAAAGAGGCCTAAAAGAGCTGTTAGTACCTGTGGCAAGAAATGAGATCCAGAAGGAGAAGAGGCTAAGCCAATATGGACCTCAGTGCAAAACCTGTGGCAAATACCATGGCCAAAAGCCATGCTACAGGCTGACTGAGGGTTGCTTGAAGTCTACAGCCCAGGATCACTAGGTAAGAGATTGCACCATCAAGAAGGAAGAGCAGAGATTGATGGGAAGGCTTGGGAACAGGGGGTCACATAGGCAACTGCCAATAAAGAGGCAAAATGCACGTCCATTGAACAAAGACCAAGGCCCCAGCTTGCCCTTGGACAAGAAAAGGAACAATCAGGCTCCTGGAAGAGTGTTCCAGCTGGAGACCTTAAGGAGGACCTAGGAAGCTAAGGAAGCCAAAACTAGAGATGAAGGGTTAGGCCAATCTAGGCAGAACAAGATCACACTTAAAGGTAGCATTTCATTTAATGGTTATGAAGAATCTGTTTTGTTTGATGTTGGTGCTTCTTTATCTATGATATCTTCTAGGCTTATTAAAGCTATGAATCTTGAAGTAAGCACTATGAATGAAATATGCCTTGTAAGAACTGTTGGTAATGAAATCATGTTCATATGCCTTCTAGTGAAAGATTGCATACTTAGCCTTTGTGAACTAGAACTCAAAGCTAACTTGATAGTCCTAGAGACTAATAGCTATGACATCTTACTAGGTATGAACTGACTTAGTGACAATAAGGTAGTGATAGACTGCCATTATAGGTAACCTTTCTTGCCTAGTTGTGAACCACATGTTGTGGGAGGTTCACATTAGTTAGCCTCCGAGAGGTGTCTAAACATGGTCGAACACAAACCCATTGTAGTTGAGGGTTAGTACATAGGATTGAATGAGAATGAGGCAGCCAATGAGTTAGGTAATATTCCCAAAGTGTAGGAGTACCCTAAAGTGTTCCCCACAGATCTACCTAGACTCCCTCCTACAAGAAAGGTTAAGTTTGAGGTTAAATTGGTGCCAGGAGCCAGTCCTGTGTCTATTGCTCCCTACAAGATGGCAATTCGTAAAATAGTTGAGCTAAGAAAGCAGTTAGATGAATTGCCAGAGAAGGGTTTCATAAGGCCAAGTACATCCCCATGAGGGGTACCTATACTTTTTCTAAAGGAGAAAATTGGAACCCTCAAATTGTGCATTGACTATAGGAAACTCAATGCACTAATTATCAAGAACAAGTACCCTCTTCTTAAGATAGAGGATCTATTTGATTAGTTGAAAGAAGCAAGGTGTTCTCGAAGATAAATCTCAAATCTGGATACTTCCAGTTGAGAGTTAAGGATGAGGACAAACCTAAGATAGCTTTTAGCACAAGGTATGGCCACTTTGAGTACATAGTGATGCCATTTGGGCTCACTAATGCCCTAGCCTACTACATGGACCTCATGCAAAAAGTGTTCAAGGCTTTTTTGGATCACTTTGTGGTGGTATTTATAAATGATATGTTGGTGTACTTAAAGGATGAAGAAACCCATAAGGAACATCTAAGGTTTATACTTGGCTTGCTTAAGGAGCACAGGTCATTTGGCAAGCCAAGTAAGTGCCAATTTTGGGTTACGGAAGTTGGATTCCTTGGACATGTGATCAATGTGCATGGTTTGGTAGTTGATCCCAAGAAGATTAAGGTTGTCTTGGAGTAAAACCAACCTTAGAATGTGAGGGAAATAAGAAGCTTCTTAGGGCTTGTTGGCCAATACAGGAGATTTGTAATTAAATTCTTTGTAATAATAGCCCCACTAACTCAATTGACAAAGAAAGATAAAAAATTTCCAAGAGCTTAAGAAGAGACTAACTGCAGCCCCAATACTGGTTTTGCCAGACCTTACTAAGGAATATGAAGTGTATACAGATTCCACTCAAGTAGGGCTAGGTTGTGTCTTAATGCAAGGGAAATAAGTAATAGCCTATGGGTCAAGGTACCTTAGTGTAGGATTTTGGGAGCCAAACAAGCGCAGCAGAATATAATTGAAACCCTTCAGGATCTAAGTGAAACAAGGTAAACTAGGTGTTCAAAAATTTTCATACCAAATTTTGGTTGAGATCTTTCACCCAACTATTAAGTCAAATCACAAAACCTGAATAGTTGACATGTTCAAGCTATCTATGGTATCCACACGAGCCTTTCGGGATCACCACACCTCCACCACGTCCCGGCAGATGTGTTTCTCTTGTGCTCGCAGTGCTAGCTTGCATCCTCCAAGCAATAGCAAGAGAAGAGTGCGGTTGTCACTTTTGGGGGGCTAGGGCAAAGCTTCAAATTTCTCAGTATAAGATGTATTCCTAGTGAGACTCAACCTCCAAACCTAATGGGTTTCAAAGCCCTAATCCAATTAGGCTTTAATTTTGGGCTTAATAATGGCTAACTTTTGGGATAATTATTAACACTAAATTATCATGAAACCATAACCCAAATAAATTAGCCCATGCACTTAAATAATCCAAATAGGCTTTATGTGTGTGACCCAATAGGCTCTTACCATGTTGGAAATGATCATAAATCACATTTATGATCATAAGCAATGAACGGTGTCTAGCAACACATCGTTGCTACCCAAGTGACAAGATTGTTGATGATTCGACTAAACCTTTATGATCATTATCCATATATGCCATTGTCCCTTTGTCCAAGATATCAAGACTAAGCACAAGACATAGAATGTGTCATTCTCGTATAGCCCAATCTTTGGTTTCTTGATTACCGAGTAGACTAACTTAAACTGATGACATTGATATCATATATTAACTCATCCGAACATGGCCATGCATTTTCTTAGTCTCACTTTATCAAGGGGCCCGAAGATATCATTCTCGTTACATAGGAAGGACAAATCTCATCTTGATCATACAAAACCCTCTACATGATATGTCACATACCCAATGACTTTCTTCAAGTTCACTCAGTTACGAGCAACAAAGGGAAGTATCAAAGTATGTGACTCACATGTAGGGAACCTTGATTATCTCAGGTCAAAGGACTACATATACCATGATCACTATGAAAATCACTTATGACACTCATATAACGATCCATGTAGCGTTCTCATGGTGAGTCAGTCCAGTACACAACTTCTCCAACTTGTACCCATATGGAGACTACATATCTCATATTAGTCTCCACATATGCTAGTCATTATGTATTATCGTAACCTGTTCCACGGTAACACTAGACTAGGGACATTTAAGATTATCATTATTCTAAGGTTATGATTATGTTTATTACGTTACACATAAATAAAACAACAAACATAATTACTAGATTAATGCCTTAATAAAATATCATGACTCAATGTGCAAAATACAATCATTTCATGATTGGCTTTTGGGCATAAATACTAACACATCGGCCTCATAGGAAGAACTATCCAGTTCATGGTTTGGAGTTGGCAGCAGTGATCTTTGCACTTAAGTAGTGGAGACACTACTTGCCAGGAAGTTAGTTTCAAATCTTCATAAACCCCAAGAGACTGAAGTATTTGTTTACACAAATAGACATGAACATGAGGCAAAAAATGTGGCTATTATACTTGAAGTATTTTGAATGTATCATTGAGTATACTACTAGCAAAGCTAATGTTGCAGCTTGTGCCTTGAGCAAGAAACACATAGGAGTACTTGAAGCCATTATGGAGCAAAGCGGAGTAGAAGTGCTTAGTATAAAAAAGTAAGCCTGAGAATAGGGGAAATGGGAAATCAACCAAGTGAGGGTCCTAAGCATTAGTTCAGAGTAGAAAGACCTAATAAAGGAACCATAATTACAAGATGAGGAGCTTCCTAAGGTTTGTGGGCAGAAACAAGGGAAACTGTACCAAGGATTTTCCTTTAGGCATCAATTGCTGTACTTCTAAGATATAATCTATGTGCCTAACAAGGATGGTCTTAGGCAACAGATTTTGGCGGGAGCCCACTTTAGTATGCTAAGTGTACATCCTGAAGCACAAAAAATGTACAAGGATTTGACATCCCATTTCTGGTGGCCATACAAGAAGCAGGAGATAGGTGTTTGTGTGGCTAGGTGTATGACTTGCCAAGAAGTCAAGGTAGTGCACCAAAGGCTTAGGGGTAAGCTTCAAAGCTTGCCCATACTACAAAGGAATTGGGGCTCCATATTTATGGACTTTGCAATGGGTATGCCATTGACCAAAAGAAAATACAATACAATTAGGGTCATAGTGGATAGATTGACCAAGGTACCCCACTTCTTGCCTATAAACCTCACTAATTCTTTAGATAAGTAGGCTCAACTTTATATTAGGAAAATAGTAAGGTTACATGGTGTACCAAATGATATTATCTCAGATAGAGACCCTAGGTTTGTATCTAGGTTCTGGAGGTCCTTGAACCATGCCTTAGGCACTAAGCTGAAGTTTAGCTCGACATACCACCCCGAGAAAAATGGTCAAATTGGAAAAACCATTCAGGTGTTGAAGGATATGCTGAGGTGTTATGTCATAGACTTCCAGGGGGATTAGGACTAGCACTTGCCTTTAGTGGAGTTTTCTTACAAGAATAACCACCACTCAGTGATTGGCATGGCACCCTATGAGGCACTTTATGGTAAGAGATGCATAACTCCACATTGTTAGCATGAACCTGGAGATAAGTTAAAGATAGGCCTAGAAGTTTTAAGAAAAAATACTAGGAAAATCAAGCTAATCAAAGAAAGGATTAAGGCTGCCAACAATAGGCAAGAATCCTATGCAAACTAGAAGAAAATAAGGGACCTTGAATTCTAAGAAGGAGATTGGGTGTGGTTAAAGGTATCTCCCATGAAGGGAGTGATGCGATTTGGCAAGAGGGGCAAGTTAGCCCCAAGGTATGTAGGACCATACCAAATAGTGGCAACAATTAGAAGTGTAGCCTACAAGTTAGAGCTACCTCCTGAGCTAGTACATGTCTATGACACTCTTCATGTGTTGAAGAAATGTCTCTCTTATCCTAAGCAAACGATTCATGTTACTAGTGTTCCTATAGCTCCAAACCTCACATATAAAGAAGAGCCAATTTGGATATTGGCAAAGGACACTAGGAAGCTTAAGAGTATGTGGATGCCTATGGTTAAATTCCAATGGATGAATCATTCTGAAGAAGAGGCTAAATGGGAGGTGGAAGCTAAAATGCTAAGAAGCTATCCTAGTGTGTTCATTAAGCTTCTAGGAAATTTGGAAGACCAAATTTGTTAAGGAGGGTAGGTTGTAATGCCTCAAAAATCCTAAGTATTTAAGCCATGGACTATGTAGATCAAAGGATTGTGAAATATGTGGAACCTAGGACATGCGCTCATTGAACTTTACAAAATGGTGTTTTGAATTAAGCTTAAGTGTGGCTTAAGTGTTTGAACCTTATGGGTTCCTTTGTTGCTTGGCCAAGAAGGAAAGATGAAAATGATGATTTAAGAATTTGAGGGGCATAATTCAAAGTATATTCAGGTCATTAACTTAAAGGAATCTTTTTTGTGGAAGTTTAAGTGTTACATGTAATATTAATGCTTCATTAAGCTAGCATTAAGCTAAGTTTAGCGCCACTTGTCTCCACCTAGATGCACACATGCTTCCACTCACCTTTGTCACCTTCATCCGATTGCAAACTCCATGGATGAAGGCTTGAAGTCAAGTTCTAAAGGTTCCATGGTGTTCTTGAGCTTTTAGCAACAAACCGAAGCAAAAATCAAGTGGAAACTTGTATAGTTGGTGGTTTTATAAGCAATTTAGGCCAATGAGGAAGGTTTTAGCTACAAAGAGCTAAGAAGAGCACAATTTGGGCTTATCAAGTTGTGGGCAACAAGGTTGCTAAGTAAAGGTAAGGGCTTTATGCATTAACTAAGTAATTCATAGTTGGACTATGATGTTCTAGTGAATTATGGGCACTTAGGTGATGAGAGAATAGCCAACGGATCCTAAGATGCTATAGTGGCTAGGGTTGCTTCGACAAGTATGTAATTTGCTAATTGGATAAGTATGGCAAGCATTATGGCTAGGAATTAAGAAGGCCAACTCAATTCCAAAGCTTATGAGCTCTTCGTTTAGTTTAGGAATCACTTAGGAGGTTAACCGAAACACTATGGATTTGAAATCATGCTTGCTAGGCCCCAGTAGGCTAGTGTTTGTGATGTGTGAGTTGTGTGCTTCTACATTTGTTTGTCCAAGCTAACCCATCTTAGATAGCTTATATTTTTATACATGTACTTGTGCTTTTCTTTGTCTTGGTGTTTTCTTTGTAGGAGCATGGATAGGTTTTGGTTAAGCTTGAGCTTAACCTATGTATAGGCCCTGGAGTCCATAAGAAGTCTTTACTGAGTTGTATAACTCATGCCCCATCCCTTTATGTTATAGTAAAAAGATTGCTTGAAAGGTCGAGCGACTAGTGTTGTGTGTGTGCTTTTCCGGTTGAAGCAAGGTAGCACTCTAACTTATGTGTTTCACTCAATATTCGAAGTCCTATGTTTTGCTTGTGAGGCATGCTAATGCGTGAAATCCATTACTTGCAGGCTTTAAAAGCAAAGTGTTACAAGAAGATGCTTTAGGATGGATGTAAATGCTTAGGATGTGTTTGACCAATGTTGGATGCAATTAACAACACTAGTGTGCGAATATGCACTTTTGGATGTTGTATGCACTTGGGTGGCCAATGGTAGGCCTACCAAGACATATGTGTGCCCATGTGCATGTAAACTTGTGTTTTCAAAACTTGACCTAGTGTTTTGGTTGCTATGTATATATGTATATATGTTGAATTAATGATTACTGCATTAAATCTAGCATAAAATCCATCTAGGTACTTAGCTTGTTTTGGATGAGCACTAAACTTGGATTGCATAACAAGGTTTGTGCTGTAAGTGTTCTGGGTGCATGCTTATCTACCCTGGAAGTGTATAGGCATGCCCTGGTGCCCCTCCCACGCATGTCCTGGCACTTGGCACTAACCCTCTAAGCACCTAGGAGGCGCCAAGGGTGCATTAGCCCATGTGTCCACTAGACTTGGACACTTAGAATATCATGTGCTAGGTTTATCTCAATAATGAAAATTTAGCATATTTGGGATTCAATTTGGATCCTAAGACCCTTAAATGGGCTATAGGCAATTCTGTGCATGATAGGCTTTTGTTGGTTTCAGAGCTAATTTTGCTCTTAGGACCTCTAATGCTCTATTTTATGTTTAAGGATGTTCCTACACTAAGTTGAGTAGACTTTTTAATATTGAGCATATGTTGGATTTGCCTACTTCTGTGTATAGGATGAGGACCTGAAATAAGGATAAAAAGGTTATCAACCAAGAAGAATGCAAGGCTAGCCATCGAAGGGATGAACATCCTAACTTTGTGCTGGAAAGGCATGCTAGGGCTACAAAACCTGACTTAGGGGTCAGTGTGCCAAGGCTAGGTAGTAATGGCATTAAAGTAGTAAACGCATTAAAGGGAAGACACAAGGATTGCCTTGAGAGGGCCATTAGGCTAGAAGGTGGAGGCTTGAAGGAAAGCCAACTGGAAAGGTTTCTTGCCTTGAAACCTCCAACTTTCAGATAAGGATATGATCCAGAAGAAGCATAGTTCAGGATCAACCAGGTTGAAAAGATTTTTGAGGGAATGAAGGTTTCCTCTTCTTAAAAAGTTTTGCTTGCCAGTTTCAGATTGGAGGGCAATGCAGAGCTATGGTGGAGAGCAATCCACAGAACCTACTATAGTAAGAATGCTAGGAGGCCAGCCTTAAGGAAAAGGGCTATAAGGTGGGCAAAGTTTTTGCAAGTCTCCCAATAGCAATACATTAGTAAGCCCTTAAAAGATCATATGTAGGTGGAATTTCAACTACTTGAACAATGAGAACTCTCGATTCATGAGTATGAGAGAAGGTTTAACAACTTCATATACTATTCTCTTTAGTATGGTGGTCAAGAAAAGCTAAAGACCAAGAGATTCCTCGAAGGACTTAGGCTTGAGCTAAGGCAGATACTTAAAGTAGTAGGAGCCCAAGAGTACTTTGAAGTAGTAAATGGGTTATGGCTTTGGAGCAAGAGTTTAGGGGTCAAATTATGAGTGGTCCAGGCAGAGTAAGTGGGTGCAGAAGCCATCTGGGAAAAAAGGCTGAGATGAGGAGTTAGTACCTGACGCAAGAAAGGCAATCAAGAAGGGGAAGAGTCTAAGCCAATATGAACCTTAGTGTAGAACCTATGGCAAGTACAATGGCCAAAAGCCATGCTACAGGCTGACTACGGGTTGCTTGAATTGTAGAGCCCAATATCATTGGGTAAGAGATTGCCCCATCAAGAAGGAAGAGTAGAGATTGATAAGAAGACTTGGTAATAGATGGTCACATGGGCAACTCCCCATAAAGAGGCAGATGCACATCCATTGAAGAAAGACTAAGGCCCCAGCTTGCCCTTTGACAAGAAAAGAAGCAATCAGGCTATTAGAAGAGTGTTCCAGCTAAAAACCTTATGGAGGACCTAGGAAGCTAAAGAACCCGAATCTAAAGTGAAGGGTTAGGCCAATCCAGGCTAAACAAAAAGGCACTTAAAGGTACCATTTCATTTAATGGTTATGAAGTTTCTATTTTGTTTCATACTGGTTCTTCTTTTTCTATGATATCTTCTAGGCTTGTTCAAGCTATGAATCTTGAAATAAGCACTATGAATGAAATGTACCTGGTTAGAACTTCTAGGAATCAAATCATGTTCACATGCCATGTAGTGAAAGATTGCATACTTAGGCTTGGTGAACTAGAACTCAAAGCTGATTTGATAGTCTTATGGACAAATGCCTAGACATCATACTAGGTATGAATAGGCTTAGTGATAATAGGGTAGTTATAGACTACCTTTCTAGGCAACTTTGCTTGCTTGGTTCTAAACCACATGTTGTGGGAGGTTCACATGAGTTAGCACGCAAAAGGTGTCTAAAGGTGGTAGAACACAAAACCATTGTAGTTAAGGGTGAATAAATAGAATTGAATGAGAATGAGGTAGCCAGTGAGCTAGGTAAGATTCTAATAGTGCAAGAGTACCCTGAAGTGTTCCCCATAAATCTACCTAGACTCCCTCCTACATAAGAGGTTAAGTTTGAGGTTAAGTTGGTGCCAGGAGCTAGTCCTGTGTCTATTGCCCCCTATAGGATGGCAGTTCCTAAAATGGTTGAGCTAAGAAAGTAGTTAGATGAATAGCAAGAGAAGGATTTCATAAGGCTAAGTACATTGCCTTGGGGGGAACCTATACTTTTTCTAAAGAAGAAAGATGGAACCCTCAAATTATGCATTGACTACAGGAAACTCAATGCACTAACCATCAAGAACAAGTACCCCCTCCCTAAAATAGAGGATCTGTTTGATCAGTTGAAGGAAGCTAAGGTGTTCCTTAAGATAAATCCTATCCCTGGATACTTCCAGCTGAGAGTCAAAGATGTGGGCATACCAAAGGCCGCTTTTAGGACCAGGTATGGCCACCTTGAGTACATAGTGATGCTATTTGGGCTCACTAATGCCCTAGCCTACTTCATGGAACTCATGCAAAGAGTGTTCAAGGCTTTTTTGGGTTACTTTATGATGGTATTTATAGATGATATATTATGTACTCAAAGGATGAGGAAACCCATAAGGAACATCTGAGGTTGGCACTTAGCTTTCTTAAAGAGCACAGGTTGTATGACAAGATAAGCAAGTGCTAATTTTAGGCTAAGGAAGCTGGATTCCTTCGACATGTGGTCAATAAGCATGGTTTGCCTGTTGATCTAGAGAAGATTAAGGCTATCTTGGAGTGGAAGCAACCTTTGAATGTGAGGGAGACAAAAGGCTTCCTAGGACTTGCTGGCCATTACAGGAGATTTGTACCTAAATTCTCTGTAATAGTAGCCCCACTAACTTAATTGACAAGGAAAGATAAAAATTTTGGGTTGGGTGAACAATGTAGGCTAGTTTCCAAGAGCTCAAGAAGAGTTTGATTACAGCCCCAAGACTGGTTTTGCTAGACCCAACTAATGAATATGCAATGTATACCGACGCATCTCACCTAGGGCTAGGATGTGTGTTAATGTAAGAGAAACAAGCAATACCCTACGGGTCAAAGCAGCTTAGGCCACATGAGAAGAACTATCTAGTTCATGATCTGGAGTTGGTAGTAATGATCTTTGTACTTAAGTAATGGAAACATTACTTGCAAGGAAGTAAGTTTCAAGTCTCCACAGCCCACAAGAGTCTGAAGTATCTATTTACACAAAAATACTTGAACATGAGGCAAAGAAAATGGCTAGAGTACCTGAAGGATATTGAATGTATCATTGAGCATACTATTAGCAAAGCTAATGTGGTATTTTATGCATAGAGCAGGAAGTATACTAGAGTACTCAAAGCCACTAAAAAGTATAGTGGAGTAAGTGCTTAGTCTCAATAAGTTAGCCCAAGAGTAGGAGCAAAGAGAAATAGACCAAGTAAGGGTCCCAACTATTAGGTTAGAGTGGAAAGATATGATAAAGGAAGCATAGTTGCAAGATGAAGAGCTTTCTATGGTTTATGGGCAGAAATGAGGGAAACTATAACAAGGATTTTCTTTTAGGCATGGATTGCAATACTTCCAAGATAGAATCTATGTGCCTAACAATGATGGTCTTAGGCAACAAATTCTAGACAAAGGCTACTTTGGTATGCTAAGTGTACATCCTGGAGCAGAAAAGATGTACAAGGATTTGAGATTCGATTTTTGGTAGCCATACATGAAGTAGGAGATCGGTGCTTATGTGGCTAAGTGTATGACTTGCCAACAAGTCAAGGTAGAGCACCAGAGGCCTGAGGGTAAGCTTCAGATCTTTCCCAAACTAGAAAGGAAGTAGGGCTCCATATCTATGGACTTTGTAGTGGGTATGCCACTGACCAAAAGAAAACACATTAAAATCTAGGTCATAGTGGATAGATTAACCAACGTAGCCCACTTCTTGCCTATAAACCTCATTGATTTTTTGGATAAGTTGGCTCAGCTCTATATTAGAAAGACGGTGAGGTTATATGGTGTACTAGATGTTATTGTCTCAGACAAAAACCCTAGGTTTGTATCAAAATTATGGAGGTCTTTCCACCAGGCTTTAGGCGCTAAGCTGAAGTTTAGCTCAGCATACCACCCTCAGACAAGTGGGCAAACTGAGAGAACCATTTAGGTGTTGAAGGATATGCGGAGGTGCTGTGTCATAGACTTCCATGGGGATTGGGACTAGCACTTGCTTTTAGTGGAGTTTTCTTACAACAATTGTTACACTTTCACAAAATAGGAAAATTACAACCTAAGGACCTAACCTATATGCTTTAATTTTAACCATTGTGTTTGTTTTGTGAAGTGTAAAGTATTCAATATACACTCCCTTAAGTAGCACATAAAATGATACTTTGGTCCTTAAAAAAACATTAATACATTGCCTAATTTTCAAGTAACCTATGGACAAAATTGTAAGGTTACAAAGGTTGGGTACTCAATTGCACAAATTTCCAAAAATGGCTATGGAAAGGACATGGATGGAATTAGAGATATTGTCGGGGACCAAAGTGCTCAAAGAGGCAATGTTAGTCATTTAATGCTTAAGGACACCAAAGGGCTTAAGTGTCTTAAACTTTTCTAAAGGTGAAAATGACCCTTGACCAAGATTAAAAGATGTCAAAATCTGTCATTTTCCCATCCTAAATGCCTAGATAAAACATGTCCAAGTAAAGGCTTGAAGTTGCGAACATTTCAAATATCTCATGAGATATTTTTGACAAAAGTCAAAATGATGTAGAAGTGAAAAAATATCTTCATTTCATTGCCATTTTCTCTTCATTTTCAGCAACTAGGGTTCTTCCTTGAGCCCTTCCATAGCCCTCTATATCCACCATAGCATGTAAATCCTAGTTTTTGGGCTCACCTAAGGTTTTGGGTTTTTCATAGCCAAGGTAAAGGTTTTATCTAGGTTTCATGTCTATTTATTGTTTGATACTGATGACCAAACATCCATGAAGTTAAGACCCTAAGCTTGGAAGAGTGCCAAGAGTTTGGTGAACCAAGTTTAGGTTAAAGGGGAAATCGCATCGAGGGCTTCCACCCTATAGCTTTGGTGCTCTATTATGGCAGTGAAATTTGGGGGTTTTTAGAGGCCAAGTTAGAACTAACTATGGCCTAATGACCTCATAAGATCAATCAATTGCTTTAGGAGGGCTGCAAAGTGATTATATAATGATTATGTGAATGTTTATGGACTAGCCCTAATGTGATATTGATGCCAACATTGCATATGTTTGTTGCTGTGTTTGTTTGTGCCTTTGGATGTCTATATCTGTGTATATGTGTTGTGCATTTTTTTTTTAGCATCTTTCAATTTTAGGTATATGGATGGAAATTCAAGGTTTTACTAAGTTCTTCGAAAGAACTTATCCCCCTTTCTGTCCACATTTTAGGTTAATCCTGAAAGAAAGCAATTAAACTAACACTTTTAGTTTGTCTTTTCCTGTGAAATTTTAGGTACATAAACTTCAATATGTCTAGTATTAACTAGGAGTGTTGAATGATTTTTAGAGCACATTTTCTAATTTTAGTGTTGGTACTTTTTGCCTTACACAGCAGCTGCCTTTTGAAGTATCTGAATTGCATTGTGTTTGTAAGGCTCTCCAAGAAGCTAATGTTTGTATCCATCTAAGCTAGGGCATATGTATGATGCATCTATGCATGTAAATACACTATGGATGCTATATGGATGATATATGAAGCAATGAAGTGATGTTTGGGCTTTTATGTTCAATTCTGTCCATTTTGCAATTCATGGGCTATTTTAAAGGAAGTTATGTTCAATGCTTATAGAATGCCTCTAAATTTAGGGGAGTGACTTTCCCATGCTTTTAAGACATGAATGAACCTACCCAAGCTGGTTTTGCACATAAAAATGAAGTGAATGATTTATTTGCAGATTTTGTATGGGCATTATGGGAAATCATTGATAAATTTTGACACCCTATAATCTAGAAGTGATAACTTCTTGCACAAGTTTTATTTAGATATGAAATTTTGACAGAACCTAGCACTCTTCGAGATGAAGGAATTGTTGGTTACTGTTAATTTGGTCATTTTACTTGAATGACGTGTAATGTCCATAATGTGATTTCTAGATGGACTTAATGCCTCAAACTTGTTCCCCTATAAATGTTTACATGTATTAAAGGGTTTAAAGCCATTAGGGCATAGGAGAGCATTGGTAGAGTTTGAGTTGGACACGGTGTGAAAGTTTGGACACCTAAAATGGGTACCTAGTGCACCAAGTGTGCATGTAATTATGCAAGTACAAGGAATTTTGCCTGAATGCTAGATTGACATGAAATGTGGTTTAAGTTACTACCTATGCCATCAAATGAACTTGTATGTGAATATATGTTTGATGGTTGGGCCAATATGCATATATTTGCATAAAGAGCAAGAGTACCACTTGGACAAATATGGAGTGCATGTTCTGCTTGGCCTACAAGACATGCATTGCCTGGGACTTGCTCTCACTAAATCTGATCACCATATTAAGCACTTAGAGTTGTAACAGAAGTTGGTATTAGAGTATGCTTGAATGTGGCTTTTGTGCATTTGACTTGATGCATATAGTTGCATACATATAGCTTAGTTAGGTCAGCTGCTAGTGTTAAGTACCTAACACATAGTATATATTATGCTATTCTGATTATCAAGAAACAAGAAAATGGTTACCATAAGGAGAAGGGATTAGAGACCCCTAAGACCTCCTAGTGAGCAAAGGCTAGACATAAGGATGAAGAACAAATAAGGGGTGAACAGACAGCACAAAAAGCTTAAATGGCAGTTAACCCTACACTTGACCTGAATATACCTCAGGTGTAGGTGGGACTGCAAAGAAACGTTACCCAAATAAATGAAGGCTTTATAAGGCTTCTACAAGCACTTCAACAAGGAGTATAAGCTGCACCACTGGAGCTGAATCAAGAAGTTACAATAGAAGGTTCTAGGAACAACAATCTAACCAATGTTCCTTTTGATGAAATTGAAGAGAATGAAAAAGTTGAAGATAAGGATAAAAGACACCCCAGAGCTAGGAGAATCAGGTCAGAGATTGGCCAAGTATCTAGGAATAACAACTCAGCTTATGACCATTCCATGAAGAATGAAGATGAGAGATCTAGTGAGAGGAGAAAAAAAAAAGACCTAGAGACCACATGGACTCAAAAGAATTACATAAGTTCCAAAGACATAGAGCTAAAGATTTTGAAGGCTCTGATGATGTCAAATTGTTTGAGAGGTTTCAAGGCCTAAGACCTCCACAATTTGATAGTAGAGATGGACTAAAGAAAGCTGAAGAATGGCTAAGATTCATTGAGAAGATGTTTGAGAGGATGCATTTGAGCTCAACCAAGAAAGTATCTCTGGCTACGTACAATCTTGTAGGTAGTGTAGAAATGTGGTGAAGAAGTGTTAAAGATCGATACGCTACCCAGAAAGGTAGAAGAATAAATCATGAGGTGAAGATGACATGGCCTAAATTTACAAGGATATTCCAGGACCAGTATATAAGTAATGCCATCAAAGACCTAAAGTAGGCTGAGTTTGATGCACTGTAGCAAGACAACCTCAGTGTTCTAGAGTACGAACACAAGTTCAACCAACTTGTGAGGTCTAAGACCAGATATCGGGAAAGCTAGTAGGCCTTTCAATGCCATTACTTACCATGATGTTGTTCAGAGGGCTTTATTAGTGGAACAATAAGAGTATGAAAGTAAGTGATTTCCCGGTGGACCAAGAGAGACCAGCCAGGCTAGAAAACTACAGAAACAAATGAAAGGCAAGGACACTACCAAGGTTGGAAAACCTAGTATGGATGGCAAGGCCAAGAATAAGTGTGTTAGCCCAAGGTGTCCTAAATGTAGAAAGTTCCATGGCAAGAAGCCATTTTATTTTGAGACACAAGCATGTCTCCAATGTGGGTCTTTAGATCATTAGATCAAGGACTACCCTTTGGTCTAAAGAAGAGGGCAAGAGGACCAAGTCCTGAAAAGGCCTAATGTGCCAGCCGTTAGAGACAAACAACCAAGGGGTCCTCCAGGAGCTCAAAGGCCACAAATGTAGAAAGCTGGAAAATTTTTCCAGATTGATAGAGGAAAAGCATCCTAGCAGGGTGCACTGAGAGGTGGCATTTATTTAAACGGTATACTTGTTGGTGCATTGTCTGATACCGGTGCCTTAATGTCAATTATGTCTAGGAAGTTAGCTGAATATATGGAACTGCCTATTGAATTCATGCTTAACAAATCTTTAATACGAACAGCATGTAGTCAACGTCTTTTCACTAATGAACTAGCTAAGAACTGTGAGCTAGTAGTAAGAAATACTAAGATTATGACTGATTTACTAGTGTTAAATATTCCAAATTATGATATTGTGTTCGGTATGAATTGGTTGGCTATGCATGGTATAAAGATTGATTATGCTAAAAGAGAAATCACATTGCCTAATGATGAAGTACATGCATTAGTGAATTCTAAGGAATTAGTGTATAAAATGCATGGCATAGAACTAGAAGTTATGGATGAAATTCCTATGATTTTTGAAGATAAATACTACGCATTAAATGATGTTGAGATTGAAGAAGAGGTTAGTAGGATACCCATAGTAAAAGACTTTCCACAAGTCTTTCCCAAACACCTACCAGGTATTCTTCCACAAAAAAAGATTGAATTCAAGATTAAGCTACAACCTGGAGCTACACCAATATCTATACCACCTTACAGAATGCCAATCTTAGAGATGACTGAGCTCAAGAAATAACTTGGAGAACTTCTTCAAAAGGGTTCATAACACTAAGTGTTTCACCGTGGGGAGCTCCAGTTTTCTTTGTGAAAAAGAAGGATGGATCATTGAGACTGTGCATTGACTATAAAAAGCTGAATACTATGACCATCAAGAATAAGTATCCTCTCCCTAGGACTGAAGATCTATTTGATCAACTCAAGGCAGTAAAGATCTTCTCTAAGATTGATTTGAGATCAAGGTACTTTCAGTTAAGGGTAAAACAGGTGAATATACCCAAGACAACATTCAAAACAAGATATAGACATTATGAGTACACAATCATGCCCTTTCGCTTGACTAATGCCCCTGTCACTTTTATGGACTTGATGAACCATGTGTTCCGACCCTGCTTGGATAAGTTTGTAGTGGTGTTCATTGATGACATCCTAGTGTATTCTAACGATGAAAGTGAACATGAGCATCACTTAAGAATTGTCTTGAACACGGTGCTGGACAATCAACTATATGCAAAATTTTCCAAATGTCAATTATGGTTAAAGGCTAGGACACATCATTGATGCACGAGGCCTTAAAGTAGAGCCTGAAAAGGTCAAGTCTGTGGAAGACTGGGAAGGAGCTAGAACTGTAAAGAATATAGTAAGTGTAAAGAAGATAGTAAGATTTCATAAAGTGCCAGACTCCATAGTGTCAGACAAAGATCCAACATTTACTGCTAGATTTTGGAGTGTTTTTCACAAGGCACTAGGAACAAAAATCGACCTAAGCACTGCTTATCATCCTCAGATTGATGGAAAGACTGAGAAGGTGATTTAGATACTTGAAGACATGCTCAAGAGTTGTATCTCAAATTTCAAAGGAGAATGGGACCAATATTTACCTTTGGTGGAATTTTCTTATAACAACAATTATCAAAGCAGCATTGGTATGGCACCTTATGAAGCCTTTTATGGGAAAAGGTGCATGACACCCCATTATTGGGCGGAAGCCCCAAATAGGCTAGAGCTGGGTCTTGAGATCGTTGAAGAAACAACAAGCAAAATCAAGAAGATACAAGAAAGATTAATGATAGCCAATGAAAGAACCTTTGCTTGTATGAATAAAAGAATATGAGACATAGAGTTTGAGGTTGGTGATAAAGTGTGGCTCAAAGTAGCACCAACCAAATGTGCCATCAGATTTTGAAAAAGAAGTAAGCTAGCTCCAAGGTACATTGGTCATTAAGAAATACTGGAAAGGGTTGGCAAGGCAGCTTATAGGTTAGGTCTACCACCAAGTATGTCAAATTCTCATAATGCTTTCCTTGTTAGTATGCTTAAGAAGTTTCTATAGTACACAAAGTATGCTATAGTAGTGGAAGACATACAATTAAAGCCTAATCTAACATATGAAGAAAAACCTATAGCTATCATAGCTAAGGATACCAGAAGGCTGAGAAACAAACTTACTCCTATGCACAAAGTTCAATGGTCACACCATTCTGAAAGAGGAGCGACCTGGGAAACTAAGAAAGAAATGTTCAAAAAGTATCCAAAAGGGTACCCTAACCTGAAGGCAATTTTGGAGGACCAAAATTATTAAGGGAGGGAAAAAATGCTACACCTTCACAAGATGGGAAAATTACAGCCTACGAACCTAGATTTATATGCTTTAATTTTCACCATAGTGTATGATTTGTGAAGTATATAGTATTCAATATACACTCCCTCCAGTGGCACATAAAATGATTGTTTGGTCCTTAAGAAAACATTAATATGTTGCCTAATTTTCAAGTAACGTATGGATTAAATTGTAAGGTTACAAATGTAGGGTACTCATTTGCACAAATTTCCAATTATGGACATGGAAAGGACATGGATGGAATTATGAAGAAATGACATGGATGGAATTAAAGATATTTTTGGGGACCAAAGTGCTCAAAGAGGCAAAGTTAGTCATTTAATGCTTAAGGACACTTAAGAGCTTAAGTGTCCTAAACGTTTCTAAAGGTGAAAATGACCCTCGATGTTACCCACTCTAGGGTAACCCAGTTATGATGCCAAAACTGTGCATTTAAACTCCCAGGCTTGGTGTGTCCTATAGGTCATCAAAACAGCACCCTTAGTCTACATACTCAAGTAACCCTCTTGAGCACTATGTAAATACATACATATTGGTCTAACCATAACACACATATTTACATTTATGCAAACCATGGTAGCTAACAAGGAAACCACTTGCACAAGTCTTAGTTTTGGTTTCCACACATTAGGCAATCTTGTTAAGTTCTAGTGACCAGCCACTACACCTATAACTTCCACTAATAAACTGTATCATTCTAGCCATGTAATCCCCTATTTTCTTTACTCAATTATCAAGTAGAGGCTTAGAAAAAACCAAGGAATTTTTTTTTACATCAATAGCCCACCTATGGACCAAGTTACGGATTTCTGAAGTTGGTTACAAAATTCTAACCAAATGAATAGTAACTTAGCCAATTTTTCAATGTCATATCTTTGGCTACAGGGTTCCAAATTCTGAAATCCTATATCATGATTAAACCTTTTGATGTTTTCTAGGTGTGGTCAAAATTTCATACTAAGATTCAATCTACACAGGGAGCTACAGTGTTTTGAGTACAAAGTATAAATTCTTGTCACTCTGTAACCATTTTGCCCATACAAAATTTAATAAGTGTGCAAACACTTCAATCAAAAGGGGTAAGCCCTCCAAGGCTATCCCATGCATGTCCAATACATGTGGAAAATACATTCTCTTGCATCTAGAAGCTTTATTTGGCCAAAATAGAATTTACAAGTAAGCAACCTATCATTCACACTTAGGCGGCTTTGCACCACATCACATACATAGCCAAAACATTACTCAAATGTTCACATACTTGTCTCATTTTACATACACTACATGTACATGCACAGATGCACTACAAAATGGTCTTAACTCAGCTAAATACACACCCTAAGTTGCAAGAGTGCCTGAGACACAATGGACTCCAGAATTGAATGTTGGACAGCTACTGAATAACAAAATAAGCATGACTATTAAAAATACCAAATGTGCTCCTGAAATCACCAAATTTCTAGATCATAACTAGACATATGGAATTTTAAGTATCTGAAAATTTAGATCAAAACTTAAACCACAAAGGTTAGTTTGAAGGTGACTTTTCAGTTGGACCTGAAATGACAGAATTGAGGGGAGAAAGTTTCAATGAGAAACTTAGTAACGGTAGCACTTGGATTCAATAGGCAATATCACCATCAATAAAACCTACATCCAAAGACACTAAAACACAAACACCATAATACATATATACAAGATATAGCAACCAAATGCAGCAGCCATTGACAACAAACAAACACATGAAATGCAGCAGCAACAATAACCATAGGTTAGTCCATAAAACATGTAATAAACTTAACCAAATCACTATGGCAGCCCTCCTTAAGCTAATTCTTGGTCTTAAGAGGATTTTCAAACTAATTATTACTAACTTTGGGCTCTAGAAACCCTCATTTCACACTAGGTCACAAAACCTTCAATAAGTGCACTCCATTCACTAAGCTTGGTTCATCAAGCTCATGGCTCTCTTCCAAGCTTAGTTCTAGCTCAATGGATGGTGAAAATCAAGCTTGATCCTTGTAGTACTCAAGCAATAGCTCTAGTTTGCTTCCAATTGCTTCCTTTTGGCTTCAATTTCAATTAATTGGAAGTTTAAAGGTGTGGTGGCAATTAAGGAAGTGTTGCTATGTTCTTGGGCTGGAGGAGGCTGAAAATGGGAGAGAGATAAGTGAATTGGACACTTAAATAGGCTTAAATGAGCTTAAGGGCACAAAACACACTTAACAAGCTTAACCTCGCTTTATGTCATTTTCCTTCTCACTAATTATTATTTTTTTGTCTTAAACTCATTGGTACATAGGCGCCCAACATTTTTGACCCATTTATTAAACCTTGGCTACCTCCCCCATGGTAAGATAACCCAACAATTCCACCCTTTGACTTAAGTCAAAAGCTTGAACACCTTAAGGTTTACACTAAGACATTTAGGTCCTTAATGCCTTTAATGTTGTCTTTGTCCAAACTATTTTCCATGAGCAATTTGGTCATCTAATAGCACTTTCATACCATTCATATCCTTCCCATAACTCTCCAAAGCTCTTTCTTGAGAGTTTTGCAATTAAGTACCCAAATTTCCAAAACCTTACAAAAAGGCCATAGGTTACTTGAAAAACAAGCTATCTTTAAGGCTTTTCTTGGGGGCCAAGTTACCAACTTAGAACACTTTTAAGGAAGAGTTCATTATACCTTTTACCCTTCACACTTCAATCACTATGAAGAGAATTACACAATATAATGGTTTTTAGCCATTAAGCCACACTTGTAATTCTCCCATTTTTGTGAGGTGGTAACACTCGACCAAGGTTAAAAGAGGTCAAAATCTATCATTCTCCCAACCTAAATGGCTGGATGTAACATGTCCAAGTAAGGGCTTGAAGTTTCAAAAATTTCAAATTTTCCATGACATATTTTTGACAAAAGTCAAAATGATGTATAAATGAAGAAATATCTTCATTTCATAGGCATTTTCACTTCATTTTTAGTAGTTAGGGTTCTTCCTTGAGCTCTTCCATAGCCCTCTATATCTTCCATAGCTTAAAAAATCAAAATAAAGCATGAGAAACCAATAGACATCAACAAAGGGCACAAAAACCTAACTTTTCAGGTTCATCTAAGGTTTCGGGTTTTTCATAGCCAAGGTAAGGGCTTTATCTGGGTTTCATGGTTGTTTATTATTCAATACTAATGTCTAAACATCCGTTAAGATAAGACCCTAAGCTTGGAGGAGAGCCAAGAGCTTGATGAGCCAAGTTTAGGTTAAGGGGGAAATCGTACCTAGGGTTTTAGCCTTACAGCTTTAGTGCTCTATTATGGCAATAAAATTTGGGGTTTCTAGAGCCCAAGTTAGTACTAACTAAGACCTAATGACCTCCTAAGACCAATAAATAGCTTGAGGAGGGCTGCAATAGTGATTTCATAATGATTATGTGAATGTTTATGGACTAACACTAATGTGTTATTGATGCCAGCATTACATATGTTTGTTGCTGTGTTTGTTTGTGTATTTGGATGTCTATATCTATGAATATATGCTGTGTTTTTCTATTTTAGCGTATTTTGACTTCAGGTACATGGCTGAAAATTCAAGATTTTAATGATAAGCCCTTACTAAGTTCTTCAAAGGAACTTATCCCTCTTTCTGTCCACATTTTAGGTGAATCCTGAAAGAGAGCAATCAAACTAATACTTTTAGTTTGTGTTTTCCTGTGAAATTTTAGGTATGTAAACTCCAATATGTCTAGTATTAAAATGGAGTGTTTCATGATTTTTAAAGCATATTTTCTAATTTTAGTGTTGGTACTTTCTGTCTTACGTAGCAACTGCCTTTTGAAGTTTCTAGAGTGCATTGTGTTTGTAAGGCTCTCCAAGAAGCTAGTGTATGTACCCAACTAGCTAAGGCATATATATGATCAATCTATGCATGAAAATACACTATAGATGCTGTATGGATGTTATATGAAGGAATGAAGTGATGTTTGAGCTTGTATGTTCAATTCTGTCCATTTTTTAATTCATATTCTATTTTAAAAGAAGTTATGTTCAATGATTATGGAATGCCTCTAAATTTTTTAAGACATGAATGAGCCTACCCAAGCTGGTTTTGCACTTAAAAGTGAAATGGATGATTTATTTGCAAATTTTGTATGGGCATTATGGGAAATCGTTGATAAATTTTTACATGCTGTAATCTAGAGGCCATAACTTCCTACACAAGTTGTATTTAGATATGAAATTTTGAAAAAACCTAGCACTCTTCGAGGTGAAGGAATTGGCATTTGAATCACTCAATTTAGTGCCCTGTAGACTAAGATATGGCTTATCAAAGTTGGCTATTTTGTTGGTTATTGTTCATTTGGTCATTTTACTCAAATGAGTAGCAAAGTGGATAATGTGGTTTCTAGATGGACTTAATGCATCAAACTTGTTCCCCTATGAATTTTTATGTGTATTAAAAGGTTTAAAGCCTTTAGGGAAAAGGAGAACATTGGTAGTGTTTGAGTTCGACTTGGTGTGCACCAATTGTGCATATAATTGTGCAAGTGCATGGAATTTTGCATGAATGCTAGATTGATATGAAATGTGGTTTTAATTACTGCTTATGCTATAAAATGAACTAGTATGTGAATATATGTGTTATGGTTGGACCAATATGCACATATTTACATAAAGACCAAGAGGACCCCTTGGACAAATATAGAGTGCATGTGCTACTTGGCCTACAGGACATGCATTGCCTAGGACTTGGGCTCACTAAATTTGATCACTGTGTTAAGCACTCAAAGTTGTAACAACAATAGCCATCACTCAATGATTGGCATTACACCCTATGAGGAACTTTATGGTAAGAGATGCGTAACTCCACATTGTTAACAAGAACCTAAAGATAAGTTGGAGATAGGCCTAGAACTCATAAGAAAAACTACTGGGAAAATCAAGCTAATCCAAGAAAGGATTAGGGCCGCCAACAATAAGCAAAAATCCTATGCAAACTAGAAGAAAAGAAAGGACCTTGAATTGCAAGAAGGAGATTATGTGTGATTGAAGGTATCTCCCATGAAGGAAGTGATGAGATTTGCCAAGAGGGGTATGTGTGCCCTAAGGTATGTAGGAGCATACTAAATAGTGGCAAGAATTGGAAGTGTAGCCTACAAGTTAGAACTACCTCCTGAGCTAGGAGATGTCCATGACACTTTTCATGTTTTGAAGAAATGGGTCTCAAATCCTAAACAATTGGCTCATGTTACTAGTGTTCCTATAGCTCTAAACCTTATATATAAAGAAGAGTTAATTCAAGTATTGGTATAGGACACTAGGAAGCTTAGGAGTAGGTGGATATCTATGGTTAAATTCCAATGGACTAATCATTCTGAAGAAAAGGCTACATAGGAGGTAGAAGCTGAAATGCTAAGAAGCTATCCTAGTGTGTTCCCTATGCTTCTAGGAAATTTGGATGACCAAATTTCTTAAGGAGGGGAGGTTGTAATGCCTTCAAAAATCCTAAGTATTTAAGCCATGGACTATGTAGATCAAGGGATTGCAAAATAAGTGGAACATAGGACTTGTGCTCATTGCACTTAGAAATTGGTGTTTTGAATGAAGCTTAAGTGTGGCTTAAGTGTTTGAACCTTTCGGGTTCCTTTTGGTTCTTGGCTGAGAAGGAAAGATGAAAATAATGATTTGGGAATTTGAGGGACTCAATTGAAAGTATATTCATGTGCTTAATTTAGAAGAATCTTTTATCTGGAAGTTTAAGTGCTCCATGCAAGATTAATGCTTGGTTAAGTAGCATTAAGCAAAGTTTAGCGCCACTTGTCTCCACCTAGATGCACACATGCTTACACTCACCTTTGTCACATTCATCCAGTTGCAAATTCCATGGATGAAGGCTTCAAGTTGAGTTTTGAAGGTTCCATGGTGTTCTTGAGCTTCTAGGAGCAAACCGAAGCAAAAATCAAATAGAAACCTATATAGCTGGGGGTTTCATGAGCAATTTAGGCCAAGGAGGAAGGTTTTACATACAAAGAGCTAAGAACTACATAATTTGGGCTTATCAAGCTACAGGCAACAAGGTTGCTAAGTGAAGGTAAAGGCTTTATGCATTCACTAAGCAATTCATAGTTGGACTATGATGTTCTAGTGAATTGTGGGCACTTAGGTTATGGTGGATTAGCCAAAGGATCCTAAGATGCTATGCGGGATAGGGTTGCTTTGGAAACTATGTAATTTTCTAATTAGCTAAGTATGCCAAGCAGTAGGGCTACGAATTAAGGAGGCCAACTAAAATCCCAAGCTGGTGAGCACATCAATTTGTTTAGAAATCACTTAAGAGGTTAACTGAAACATTATGGATTTGAAATCATGCTTGCTAGGCCCTAATAGGCTGGTGTTTAGGGTGTGTGAGTTGTGTGCTTTTATGTTTGTTTGTGTGTGCTAACCCCTCTTAGATAGCTTATATTGTTATGCATATAGTTGTTCTTTTCTTTGTCTTGGCATTTTCTTTGTAGGAGCATGGATTGGTTTCAGTTAAGCTTGAGCTTAACCTATTTATAGGCCTTGGAGGCCATAAAAAGTCCTTACTGAGTTGTATAACTCATGCCCCGTCCTTTTATGTTATAGGAAAAGGATTGCTTGAAAGGACAAAGGACTAGTTTTGTGTGTGTGCTCTTTCGGTTGAAGCAAGGTAGCACTCTAACTTATGTGTTTAGCTCAATATTCTAAGTCCTATGTGATGCCCGATGGCATCTTTGTTGAATGAAATGTTGGCCCATAGGGAGGACTTCTAGTATGAATATGTCTGAAACACTTAGAAGAACAAGGGTTAGGAGCTTCCCGAAGTGTGTTTCCGGAGGAGGAGCCTCTGATGCCCAAGTAAGTATTTGTGAGAGTAGTAGCAAATAGCAGAGAGTGGGGAAAATACCAAGAGTTCTCATGTCCTTACCAAGTTCCTTCCAAGTATTTATGGGAGGGCGGAGGGAGGAGGCCATTTGACATAGCTTGTTCAAATCATGACAAGTGTTCGGTCAAATCCAATCTATACCTTCAGAGATAGGTGTCTCTAGCTGGTCGTAGGCCATTCTTGCCAGAGGGCAGGGGCATGTGCGAGGTCTCTTTGTTAGAGTGTCCTTAACCATTTTTTTCGTATCTCCTTAAGACCCCTTCGGGTAGAGGTTTTCCCTGAAGGCTATCAGGGAAGGCCCTTCAGTAGAGTGGGTCACCTTCGGGAGACATTTTATTCTGTCAAGGATGGTTGACCTACTTTTTTGAGGTCGGTAGGTTTGTAAATCTGAGGGTGGTGTTGAGAGTTCCCCGAGGTCAGGGCTAAGCTCCCACCAATGGTGGTTTTCTAATAGCTGATCAGGAGATCTCGGGGCCATGGCCATTCGGCAATCACATGCCCCTCTCGAGAAGCCGAAGTTATATCTTCAGCATGGGGCATGGAAATCTTTTTTGGAGGCGACAAACGTCTCAGTTAGCAGAGCTAAATTTTGACCTCAATCACCTTCTTCGGGGTAGGCATCTTTTTGGTTCAAGATGCCTCTTTTGGCTGAAGCAGTATCTTTGGCATCAAATAGGACTCCTCGCTTTTGACCGAGCTCTTAATGTTTCAAAAGTTGTATCTTAGGATGCAAAAAAATATTTCTCCCTTTGAGTTTCTTGTTCTCTGTTGCCTGCCAATGAATCATCACGCCTTCTGACCAAGCAGTCGCATCACTACGGCTAGGCTTGTATAAGCCTGCTAATGTCAGAAGGCATGCCCTTGTTTCTCGTGTCTAGTGACATGTGTCATTAGGTGATCGGCAAACAGTTGCGTCCGTTATGTCGGTTGCGTCCCTTCGTCTGCGAAGGGTCATTATGGTGACGCTTCACCTGCCTCCTTTGGTCAATATAAACCCTTTCTCCTTCAATGTTTTCCATACTTCTCCAATTCTCATTCCTTTTGCTTTCTAATTTCCTCTTACCTTCCATCTTTCTTTGGCAGTGGTGCTAGCGGTAGAGCGATTTCCGGCAAGTTTGTGGCGATCTCTTTTCATTATGAACTAGGTGGGTTTATTTCTGAAGTACTTGTTTTTCATCTCATTTCTTTCCCCTTCATCTTCCCAAGGTTAGGGCTATTTGTTTCTGAACATGTCTTCCTCTTAAGCTGAAGCTCATCTAGTTCCTCATAGTTGGCTTCCTCTTAACTTTCATCTGAGCTGTGCCACTTCAAAGAAAGTGAAAAAGTGGTTAGCTAAATTTTTTCTCCCTTCCTATGCCGTCACCAGGCTCCCTAGACCTGGTATGCCTAGCTATGCTCCTTGAAAAAATGAGATCACTATCTTTAGGGCACAGCTGAGGCGGGACTTTGGTATCCCCCACCGAAGATGGTTTGCGACTTTTGCCAATTTCATGGCATAGCAGTCAACCAACTTCCCCCGAACTCCTACTCCTACTTTAATGCTTTCTTTGTATGTACGGTGTCTTCAAAATAGAGCCCTACTTCATCTTTTTCATGCAATACTACAAACTTCACCCTATTCCGAAGGGCGGGTTCTACTTCTTGCTCCCTCAAGGATCTGGGAGCAAAAAATACACATTCACCTTCGGAACAAAAGATAGTTGGTGAGGGTGGCAGAAAAAGTTCTTTTTTCTAAAAGTGGACGAGCAGTGGAAAGACATGCCATCTAAGTAGGCTTTAAGTATCTTGGCCATTGATGTAGTTGATCCAAGGAAGCTGTTAACCTTAGATCTGACTCTCAGCTTGAGGAGTTTGACAACCGTATTCGAGCTGTCACGGATTGGGATGCCGAGGTCCTTCCGCGTTCTCTCTATCCTTTCCCCATCAAATGGAGTTTCATGACCGAAAAGGTTTTTCAGGAGCATGGGGTAATCAAGGAACATGTCACTGATGAAGGCATGCTGAAGCCTTTGGTTGATGGAAAGAAAGTGTGGTTGGTCATGCTCCTCCGGGGTGAACTTATGTACTTGGCCCTAGTGGAGAGTAAGCTTCTTTCCTACTTTTCTTTTTATAACTTCTTCATACTCACACTGATGTTTTTCTTTTTACAGAGATGGAGGATAAGTCTGCAGCCTTCTACAAGAGTCTCTTCCTCGACCAGGTCAAGAAGGGGGAGCAGTAGAATAAGAAGGCACCGAAGTGGAAGAAAGCACCGGTCGGACCATCTTCGACAACAAAGTCGAAGAAAGCTAAAGAGGACTCCCTTCCACCTCTGCCCGAAGGTGAAGTGGAGGTACTTTACCAAACTCCTATGCATGCTGATCGGCCTTCGGTTCCGGCCATCCACTCTACCCTTCTAAGCTCTGATTCTGCTTTCGAGGTAGTGGGGACATCATTGGGGGAGGTGTCTGCCGAAGAGGCTCAGGAGCTGCGAAGGAGCAAAGGCAAGGACATCCCCGCTGAGGTGTTGGACGTCAATGATTCTGACGAAGAGGGCCCCGAACTTCAACAAGGTTTGTCCCTTAGCCATTTGTGTATGGGTTTGGGATTTGTTGATATTTTAGACCTTGTAGATGAATGGTTAAGGGATAACGTTATAGCTGAACGTCAGCGTGATTTTGCAGATGAGCAAGCCTAGGCTCAGTGGATGGCCGAACATGTTCGGAAGAGGGCCCTTCGGGATTCAAAAATCCCGAAGGATAAGGTCCTAAGGAAGCCCTTCTGAACCTTCATGGAGGACATGGACTTGTTCTCCAAGGATAGTCAGAAGATGGCCCCTCAGATGGCGAGGGGCATTATGACTAATGCTACCTTCCAGTCTCTAAAGGAGGAGTGCCCGAATGAGAAGGTCCTCACCGTGAGGATGAGCGAGCACGCTGCCCAAGTAAAGCTTAACCCTTGAGGACTTAGAAAAATTTTGAGCTTTTGGTGCTCTTGACCCACGTTCAGGATCCTCCCTTTTGCAGCTCTTACCATACAGTGGATATTTTCGGGCTTGGGAAGCCAAACAATCTTTGGTCTAAATTTGATCAGAGGAGAACAGGCCAAGGCCAAGGAGCTTTTGGCGAGCTCGGTCGTTAAGTACGGCGAGCTCAACAAAATTGTAAATGAGGACCTGACCAGCCTTCAAAACGAGGTGCTAAAGAGCCAAAATGAACTTTTGGAGGAATTTTCTTCCAAAGTAGCGGACCTCATCGCGATGGTGGTGGTGCTGATTTCGGCCAATGAAGCCTTTCAGAAGGAGAATGAGGATGCCATTGCCGATCTCACAAAGACATTAGGACTTAATGCCAGATTCATTGCCAAGATTGAGCAACTAAAAAAGGGTAAGAAGAAGAAGAAAAAGCTGGAGAAGGAGGTTGAGGCATTGAAGAAGGAGCTGCAGGACCTCAAAGCCAAAAAAGCCAAAGCCAAGATAGGTTCTGCCTTGCGCGTCATCAGGTCCTCTCCAAACATCCTGACTTAGACCTCTCCTTCCTCTGGGTGCTTGACATTCCCGAAGGACCATCTTCGGAATGGTCAAGCGTAGAATTTCTCAACCTCCCAATTCTTCCTCCTTTGGCAACCAAAGTTGGCACGGATGAAGATGATGAGGCCGAAGATGACCATGCCGAGGATTCTGAAGACCCTGAAGATGGGCAAGACAAGCAATAGGCCCCCTTTTTCTTTTTTGTATTTTGTACTTTGTCATTTGGACTTAATGGGACTTTCCCCTCTTTTGTCCAAAACTTTGGCCAAGTCCCTGATTGGTATGACTTCGGACATTATCTTCGTCCTTTGGCGTTTAACCATCTTCAGTGATGAGTCGTATCATTCTTTAAGGATTTACCGCCTTAGTCCCTTTGAAGGTTTCCCGACCATCTTTGGTCAACCTTCTTCAAAAGACTTGCCTTTCAAAAGTAGTTAAGTACCTTTGGGACCAACCATGTTCGGTCTACCATCTTTGGTGAAACATAATTTGTGCAAAAAATAGTTAAGTACCTTTGGGACCAACTATGTTTGGTTGATCACCCTCGGTAAAAATTGTCCAATATCACTTATGCACTTTCGGAAACACTCACATTCGGTTTGCCTCCTTCGGCACCAACTATGTTTACTCGACCACCTTTGGTAAAAATTGTACAATATTACTAAACTTCCTTAAGCACCGAATAAGGTCCATCCCAATTTGTCCGAAGTACTCCATGAGATAGTCTTCCAGCTTCGAATTCAGCTTTTCGGAGAATGAGGTCCTCTTTCTTGATTCCTTTACGCCTGACATGCAAGTTTGTAGCAACAGCTACTCTCTGCTGAAATGCTTTTCTTCTGAGCTCGGCCATCTCTCTATACTCGTCAACCATATCCAACTTGCTTCTTAAACTAAGGTGGTTCCCTTTTTCGTCAAACACCTGTATTCTTACAGATGGCTGTACAACCTCGACAGGGATAATGGCCTCTATGCTAAAGACGAGTGAGAAGGGTGTCTCACCCGTGGCCTTTCTAGGAGTTGTTTTGTTACCCACTCCGGGGTTGTCCAGTTATGGTACCAAAATTGTGCATTTAAACTCCCAGGTTTGGTGTGTCCTGTAGGTCATCAGAACAACACCCCTAGTGTACATACTCAAGTGACCCTCTTGAGCACTATGTAAATACATGCATATTGGTCTAACCATAACACACATATTTACATTTATGCACACTATGGCAGCAAAGAAGGAAAACACTAGCACAAGTCTTAATCTTGGCCACCACACATTAGGCAATCTTGTTAAGTTCTAGTGACCAGCCACTGCACCTGTAACTTCCATGAATAAACTGTATCATTCTAGCCACATACCCCCATGTTTTATTTGCTCCATTACCAATTAGATACTTATAGAAAACCAAGGAATTTTTTTTTACATCAATAGCCCACCTATGGACCAAGTTATGGATTTTTTAAGTTGGTTACAAAATTCTGACCAAATAAACAGTAACTTAGCCAACTTTGCAATGTCTTATCTTTCGTTACAGGGCTCCAAATTCAGAAATTCCAAAGCCCAGTTAACCCTCTAGATTTATTCTAGGTGTGGTCAAAAATTTCATACCAAGATTCATTCTACACAGGGAGATATTAAACTTTAGGTCCAGAGTCGAAATTCTGGCAACTTTTGGACCATTTTGCCCATACAATTTTTCCAAACCATGCAACACTTCATTCACAAGGGGAAAGCTATCCAAGGCTATCCCATATATGTCCATTACACATAGTAATTACATTCCCTTTCTTTTAATAACTTTATGTGGCCAAAACAGAATTTACAAGTAAGCAGCCCATCATTCACACTTAGGCAGCTTTGCACCACATCACCTACATAGCCAAAACATTACTCAAATGTTCACATACTTGTCTCATTTCACATACACTACATGTACATGCATACATGCACTACAATATGGTCTTTAACTCAGCTAAATACGAACCCTAGGTTACAGGAGGTCCTGAGATACAATGGACTCCAAAATAGGATGCTGGACAGCTGCTGCACAACACAATAAGTACCACCATTAAAAATACCAAATGTGCTCCTAAAATCACCAAACTTTCCAGATCATAACTAGACATATGGAAGTTCATGTACCTAAAATTTCAGATTAAAAATCATACCACAAAGGTTAGTTTCAAGGTGATCTTTTAGATGGACCTGAAATGACAGAATTCAGGGGAGAAAGTTTCATTGAGAAACTTAGTAAGGGTTAACACTTGGTTTCTTAAGGTAATGCCATCCTCATTAAAACCGGCATCCAAAGACACTAAAACACAAAAACCACAACGCGTATATACAAGATATAGCAACCAAATGCAGCAGCCAAACACAAACAACAAATACATGAAATGTGGCAGCAACATATACCATAGGTTAGTCCATAAAACACATAATAAACGTAACCAAATCACTATGGCAGCCCTCCTCAAGCTAATGCTTGGTCTTAGGAGGATTTTAACACTAGTTAGTACTAACTTTGGGCCCTAGAAACCCTCATTTTACTGCCATCTTTGTGCACTTGACAATAGGTCACAAAACCTTCAATAAGTGCACTCCCCTCAATAAGCTTGGTTCATCAAGCTCATGGCTCTCTTCCAAGCTTAGCCATAGCGCAATGGATGTTTAAAAATTGCAGAAAACAGTCCATGAGAGCAATAGAACCCTTACCAAAGTGGGCAGGCCAAAAATCAGGCTTGATCCTTGGAGTATCCAAGACATAGCTCTAGTTCGCTTCCAATTGCTTCCTTTTGCCTTCAATTTCAATCAATTGCATGTTTGAAGGTGTGGTGGCTATGGAGGAAGTATGGCTATGTTCTTGGGCTGGGGGAGGATGAAAATGATAGAGGGATAAGTGATTTAGCCACTTAAATGGCTTTAAATGAGCTTAAGGGCACAAAACACACTTAACAAGCATAACTTTGCTTTATGTCATTTTCCTTCTCACTAATTAGGGTTTCTTTGTCTTAAACTCATTGGTACACATGTGCCCAACATTTTTTACTAATTATCAAGTGTTGGTTGCGTCCCCCATGGTGGGATAACCCCACAATTCCACCCTTAGACTTAGGTCAAAAGCTTGAACACCTTAAGGTTTACACTAGGACATTTAGGTCCTTATTGCCTTTAGTGTTTCCTTTGTCCAAACATGTCTTCCATGAGCAATTTGGTCCTTGATAGCCAAAGGCTATTGCCTCCTCGGTAGTAACTCCCTGCCAGAATATTGGCCGAGGAGTCTAACGTCACCCAAGAGAGGATCTTTTTACTGACCTCGGAAGGTGCGAAGTCAAACACTATGAGCTCGAGACTTCGGTTAGCTCGTCAGGAATTCCGAGGATAACACCGTCTCCATCGAGGGGCCAAACTGACCACCTTCGGGTAAGAAAGCCATCTCTCTGAAGCAAGGAAGAATCTCCCCGAAGGCAGAAGCCCCGAAGAGGATCTTCCCCGAACAAGAAACACCTGAACAAGGGAATCACTGGACTATGGGTATAAGTCCCGAAGAAGGTGTTCATCAAGGGAACTCCCAGAACTATGGGATAGATCCCGAAGGAGGTGCTCACACCAAAAGACAGATAGAATCCGAAGAGGGTGCACGCACCGAAGGGTGACCTCGCCCAGGGGACCTCGGGAGTACGATATGAGCATTTAAGGAGCCTATGACATGTCGCCCACAAGCCCTACATGTCACATCAGAACGGCGAACTGACACGCCGCAGCCGCCCCAGTCCTGACACAACCTGTCCGGGTCCAGGGCTAAAGGAGGCTGCAAACGGCTGCCTGTCCCCTAGGTCCAAAAGTACAGATCAAATCCGACCGAACACGTGTCATGATCTGAACGGACCAGCTACTCCTATAAATACTAGGAAATGGGACTGGGCAAAGGATGGGCATTTTCCTCCCTCTGAGAAAACACAAAACAGGCAAGACACTTGATCCCTTAGTGTTCTTCCTCCACTTTCACTCAGAAAACTGACTTGGGCGTCGGAGGGTCCTCCCCCGGAAAAGCAAACCGGGGACCTCCTAACCTCTTCTTTGAGCTTTTCAGGCACACTCAGCTGGGAAACCAGAGCTCCAGGCGCTCGCCTCCTCAGGAAGTCTCCCCACCTGTCAACATGACAACAAACGAAGATGCCTTGGGGCATCATTTGGCGCCGTCTGTGGGAAACTACTCCCAGGTAGCTGTTGTCGAAACTCGGCGTTCGAAGGACAAAGGACTCCCGAAGTCCCCGTCCGCGCCTGAGACCCAACCAGCTACCGAACAAAGTCCCCCAGAGACTTCCTTGCCTGAAGAGGAACGCCCTCTTGTCATCACCATGGGTTTTTTAAGAGACTTTCAGAGGTCTGTTGTGGCTGAAATGACACAACAAATAGACCGAAGGTGGCCGCAACCAGCCCAGGCGCAAAAACCCACTTCGCCAGCACGACCTCGGGAGAAAAGCCCAAGGGCAACCCATCATAGCTCGGGAAGTGGGGAGCCACGGGAAGAGTCCTCGACAGATAACTTGCCCCTCGGAGCACGGCTGGCGGAAAGAGCGAGGTCTGAACGACCCGAAGTCCCGTCCAGAAGAAGTTTGTCGCCAGAGGCAAGGTCCCCCTCACCTCGGTACCGAAGTCGCTCCCCGAAGAGACGGCAACAGTCCTTTTACCCAAGAACCTCCAAGCACCAGGAAGAGGAGCCCAGTGCCACGCTCCTCCTGGAGAAAGTCTTGGCAAGACTGGAGAGAGTGGAACAGCAGGTGGCACGCAAGCCTGTTTGGGCCAGGCTAACTGAAACCGTCTCTGGAGATGAAACTCCTTTCGCCCGAACAGTGGTCGAGGCGGCCATGCCAAGTGACTTCAGGCTACCTCGGCTAGAGACCTATGAGGGTCGGACTGATCCCCAGGCCCACCTAACAAAGTACAAACGCAGCATGGTGCTACACGGGGCTGATGATGCTACACTCTGCAAGTGCTTTGAAGTCACCCTCGCAGGACCAGCAACTGCCTGGTACAATTCCCTGCCTCCCGGAAACATCAGGGGGTTCCAGGAGCTGTCCACAGCGTTCACCCAACAGTTCATTGGGAGCAAGCCGACGGCGAAGATGCCCGTCCAGATGTTTGACATAGCACAAAGAAATGGGGAGACCATCCGTGACTATGTCGAGAGGTTCAACAGAGAGGCCCTCAGTGTTCCGGACTTTCGTCCCGAAATCCGCATCCTCGCCATGACGAGGGGCCTCCGGAGGGATTCGCACTTGTTTTATGAATTCTCCAAAGATCCCCCGGACACGCTGGGAGAATTCTACCGAAGGGCTGAACAACATATGACAGCCGAAGAGCTGAGAATGACTGGACCGAAGGCTGACCATATTCACGCTCGTGGCGAAGGGTCCAGCCAGCAAGCCCGGTGTCCAACGGAACAGTTAGGCCGACCTCGGAGAATGCGAGTAGGAGGAAGGAAGCCCCAAAACTTTACACCTCTGAGCACCACGAGGGCTAACGTCCTCATGGCGTTGGAAAAACAGGGGGCTCAAATCCAACGACCGAGGGGCATGACTGCTGACAACAGAAGGAACATGAAGAAGTTCTGTCAGTTCCACCGTGATCACGGTCATGACACCGAAGACTGCTTTCAGTTGAAAAAGTACATTGAATCACTGATAAAGCAGGGCCAGCTTCGGCGTTATTTGAGAATGCCTTCCCCGAAAGGGGAAAAAAGAGGAAGAAGGAAAGCCCGATGACGAGGATTACGATTCAGACAGGCGAAGGAACCGAAGTCCGAGAAGGCGTCCTCCACCTTCGGCAGGAGTAATACAGACGATCACAACCGGGCTTCCATCCTCGGAAAGGAAAAGAAGGGCCAGAGAGATAGCGGTGATGGAATATCAGAGCCCAACAAAAAAATTGGCCCGCGAGGATGGCTCCACCATCGTATTTCCCCATGACGATCCATTGCTGATAATGGCGAGGATAGGAAACTGGGACGTCAAGAGGGTACTGCTGGACGATGGGTCAAACGCAGACGTCTTGTTCTCACATTTGCTGCCAAGCTTGGGCCTATCCAGGAGTGACCTCAAGACTGTTACTTCACCCACGTTCGGCGTAGGACCATCTGAGCTACCTGTCCTCGGGTGGATCGACCTCCCCTTGATGATGAAAGGAACTTCGGAGAAAGGAACTGCTGAGTTGTTCGCCTCTACCATGGCAAGGTTCATAGTCATGGACGTTCCTTCGTCATACAACGCCATCCTCGGCAGACAGACACAGGGAAATTTGCACATTCGCCCTGATGTAAAGTACTTGACCGTCACCTTCGCCACCAAAGAAGGAGACGCAAAGATCTTCATTGATCAAGGCGAGGTGAGAAAGGTGTTCGTCAGAGCACGAAAAGCTCCAGCAAGCAACTTAGCACATGCTGTAGAAGCAAAAGAGCTGGAAAGGGGCGAGGCAGAAGATCCCACAAAAGCGGAAACAGAAGAAGTAGAGCTTGTCCCAGGCCATAGTACCCGAATAGGGAAAAGCATGGCCGAAGGAGACAAGGAAAAACTTGTATCTTTTCTGCTTACAAATAAAGATCTGTTCGCCTACTCGCCGAAGGACATGCCAGGGGTAAATCCTCGCGTAATCCAGCATAGCCTCAAAGCGAGTCCGGAAGTAAAACCTGTCCGGCAAAAGAAACGGAGCATCTCAGCTCACAAAAGTGACTTCGTCAAGACCGAAGTCCAGCGTCTGATAGACGCTAGCGTTATCCGGGAGGTAAACTACCCCGAATGGCTAAGCAACGTAGTAATTGCCACAAAAGAAGGAAGTAGTAAGCTCCGGATGTGCATCGACTTCAGAAATTTGAACGATGCTTGCCCGAAAGATTCATATCCTCTTCCGCCAATAGACCAACTGGTAGACTCAACTGCCGAGTACGGGCTCCTAAGTTTCCTGGACGCTTTCAGTGGGTATCATCAGATAAGGATGGACCCCGAAGATGAAGAGAAGACTGCCTTCATCACCGAGGGAGGAACATATTGCTATATCAGGATGCCCTTCGGACTCAAAAATGCAGGAGCCACCTACCAGAGGCTGATGAACAAGGTCTTCAAAGACCAAATGGGGAGGAACATGGAGGTGTATGTTGATGATATGATAGTCAAAAGCAAACTGCCTGGCTACCACGTTGCAGATTTAGAGGAAACCTTCCAAAAACTCAGAGCCTTCGGGATCCGCCTTAATCCTGAGAAATGCATCTTCGGGGTGACCTCGGGAAAGTTCCTTGGGTACATGGTATCCGAAAGAGGCATCGATGCTAACCCCGAGAAGATTAAGGCTCTGCTTGAATTCCGAACTCCTGCCACAGTCAAAGACGTGCAAAGACTCACCGGAAGAATAACCTCTCTGAGCAGGTTTATTTCCAGGTACGGAGATAGGTGTCGACCCTTCTTCAAAGTCCTCACAAAGGCAGCAAAGATGGAAGGCGACCTCGGAAGGAATGGTCATCCTTGGGATGAAGATTGCCAAAAAGCCTGGGAAGAACTCAAAGTCTACTTGGCCAGCCTGCCGACTCTGCGGCAACCTCGGGAGGGAGAGCCCCTCGTATTATACCTCGCCGTCACGAAAAAAGCTGTGAGCTCGGTCCTCGTGAAAGAAGAAGGGCCAAAGCAATGGCCGGTCTACTATGTCAGCAAGTCCCTGCATGGCGCCGAAGTCAGGTACCCTTTGCTTCAAAAAGCTATATATGCCTTAGTGCTTGCAGGGAGAAGGCTGCGGCCATACTTTCAGGCTCACCCCATTATCGTCCGAAGTACCCTGCCTCTACGGGATGTTATGAGGAAAGTTGATCACTCGGGAAGGCTTTCCAAGTGGTGTATAGAGCTTGGCGAACACGACATCACGTATGAACCCCGGAAAGCTATAAAAGCTCAAGCTTTGGCAGACTTCATCGCCGAAGTACCAAACACCGAGGAGGGACATTCATTTTCGGGCGAAGACGAGCCAGAATGGACGTTATATGTTGACGGGGCCTCAGGATCCGAACACCAGGGAGCTGGAGTGATTATCAGAGGCCCCGAAGGCCTAGAAGTAATGAAGGCCATCAAGTTCAGTTTCAACGCCACCAACAACATGGCCGAGTATGAGGCCCTCATAGCAGGATTACGCCTGGCCAGAAAAATTGGCGTGAGAAACTTGAAAGCCCATAGTGATTCCCAGCTGGTGGTCCGGCAGATGGCAGGGGACTATGGCGCTAAAGACCCGACCTTGGTGAAATACCATGAGTTGGTAACAAAGCTTATTCGGGAGTTCGACGTCATGAAAATCGAGAACGTACCCCGGCGAGAAAATGCTGAGGCAGACTGTTTGGCGAAGTCCAAAACTTGCACCGAAGTGCTAAGCCACCCCAGCGTCGCGGTGTTAAGCATAGCGACCTCGGGGAAAGGATGGAAAGAACCAATCAAAACGTATCTCGCAACCAACACACTCCCTGAAGACCCCAGCGAAGCCGCAAAAGTGCGAAGGCGCTCCGGGCGTTTCTTCTTAATTGGAGAAGAACTATATCGGCAAGGATATGCAAATCCACTACAGAGGTGTGTTAGTGAAGAGGATACTGAAATGATCCTCGAAGAAGTTCACGAAGGTGCCTGTGGTTCGCACATCGGAACCGACGCCCTGGCAGCAGTGATACTTCGCCAAGGATACTTCTGGCCTACCCTGAGAAAGGACGCCAAGCAGTTCGTCCAGAAATGTGGTAGTTGCCAGAGACATGCGAACATCCAAAGAACACCCTCAGAGTTCGTGACTTCGGCAGACTATCCTTGGCCCTTCGCAGTTTGGGGCATAGATCTCATTGGGCCACTCCCAACGGCGCCTGGAGGCGTAAAGTTCTGCGTAGTAGCAGTAGACTATTTCTCTAAGTGGGTCGAGGCAGAACCTCTGACAACTATCTCGGCAAAAGAAGTGCAGAAGTTCGTATGGAAAAACATCGTATGCAGATTTGGCATACCGAGGGTACTCGTAGCGGACAATGGATCCCAGTTCATAGACAAAGGATTCCAAGAGTTCATTAGCGACCTCGGGACAAAAATGCACTTCGCCCCAGTAGCTCACCCCCAAAGTAATGGGCAGGTGGAAGTATCTAACAGGACCATAAAAGATGGTCTGAAAAAGAGACTGAGGGAAGCAAAAGGGAAATGGCCAGGAGAACTCCAAAGCGTGTTATGGAGCTACCGAACAACACCCCGAAGAGCCACAAGGGAAACGCCTTTTTCACTCGTCTTCGGTACAGAGGCCATCATCCCTGTCGAAGTAGTACAACCGTCAATACGAGTCCAAGTGTTCGATGAAAAAGGAAATGACCTCGGTCTGAGAACCAAGCTCGACCTCGTCAGTGAACACAGAGAAGTAGCCGAGCTGAGAAGAAAAGCTTTCCAGCAAAGAGTGGCAGCAGCCATAAACCTACGCGCCAGGCCAAAAGGAATAAAGAAGGGAGACCTCGTTCTCCGAAAGGCTGAATTTGCACCCCGAAAGCCGTCCCACGGGGTACTTCGCGCAAATTGGGAAGGACCCTACCTGGTACTTGCCGAAGTACGAAAAGGAGTTTATAAGCTCGATGATGCCGAAGGCATAGAATTAAAAAATACTTGGCACTCAGAGGCCTTGAAAAAATTCTATGCCGAAAAAGTTCGGTGGGAAAGTTGTATTGCACAAGTTGGAAAAATTTGTCTAAGTAAAAAGTTCTGAAGAAGTACAAAACAAGAGTCTCACGAAAGCAATCGCCGACGAAAACAAAAGTAAGTTTTTCCGAAGCCTCTTGAGCGAATATGTTCGGGACAAAGGAAAGCAAGAGTTTGGTTTTCCGAAGTATCTTGAGCGAATATGTTCGGGACAAAGGAAAGCAAGAGTATGGTTTTCCGAAGTCTCTTGAGCGAATATGTTCGGGACAAAGGAAAGCAAAAGTATGGTTTTCCGAAGTCTCTTGAGCGAATTATGTTCGGGACAGAAGGAAACAAAGGAATCTGGCAAAAAATACTTAGCCAAATTTTTATCTATTGAGCCAAAGAGTGCTTACAGAGAAGAAAGTTGCTGAAAGACTACAAAAAAGAAGAAGAAAATGAAGGCAAAAGGCCCTAGTACTAAGGAACCTCGGCGTCTTGAAAACTGCCAGCCTCTGTGCTTTTGTCAGCAGCCTTCGGCGCCGGGAGAGAAGGAGGCAGTTTCAAGTGCTCGATCTTGGACCAAGTCCACCGAGGCTCCTTGGGGATGTTCATGCCTTCCAGGAAGGAGAGGTCAAAATCTGGGAACTTCTGCAGAATTTGGTGCCGAGCAAGACAGAAGCCGTCTTGAAAGCCCAACTTCGTCATATCATCGGACTCCCGCTTGTTGACCGCCAAATCCGCGTAATCCTTCTCCAAATCCTTGAACTTTCTCTTCAATGCCTTCATCTTCTTCTTCTCTTCTGAAGGCTTCTTCAGAGATGCGACCTCGGCTTCGAGCTTTGCCTTTTCCTCGAGCGTCTTTGCAAGGATTGCGTCACTTTCTGACTTATCCTTTTGAATCGTTTCTACGATCGAAGTTAGCTCCGCCATCCAAGAGCTGATGTCGGAAAGTTTCTGGGAGGTGCCTTTCTCCAGCTCCTCTTTCTCTTTTATGAACCCCACCCGAAGTTCAGCAATTTCCTTCTCTGAAGACTGCTTCAGCTGAGCATTGTCGGCAGCCAACGCCGAACACTGGGCCTTCGTCTTGGTGTAAAGGTCCTAGAGTGACGCCCTCCTTTCTGACTCTCGCGCCACCCGAACACGGAGCAACCCGGCATACCCCATCAGCTGCAAAAAAAAGCAAGCAAAGGGAAAATGATGCTAAGTAAAAAGCAAAGGTGAAATTGGCACTGAGGAAACAGTGAAGCGTACCTGGGCGGCATGTTCAGTGAGTTTGGCGGCCAAAGAGTTGTCGCCTGGGTAAGCCGCCGTAAGGGCCTTGTAAGAGGCCTCAGTAAGCACCCCTTTGCACACCTGCCTGGCCATCTCGGGACAGTCCTCGGAGTACATATTCATGTCCTCCGTGAACGTCCAGAAGGGCTCCTTCGGAACTTTCCCTGCTGGGACTTTGGCATCCCGAAGGGCCCTCTTGCGGGCGTGTTCAGCAACCCAGTCAGGAGCGGCCACCTCCGCTGCACAACAAGGCAGAAAAATTGGTTAAGGCCAGAAAACCCTTAAGGATTTACAAGAGAAAAAAAAAGGTTCTTCGACAAAGTACAAACCTGCTGGCACCTCGGTAACGTCGTCGTCAAGAATCGACGTCGCCTCAGTAGAGATCCCCTTGCCTTTTATTTGGCGCCGTTCCTCGGCAGAAGGGGTCTCCTCCCCATCGCCCTCCAGAAGAGCATGCAAAGGCGTGGGGCTTTGAGGAAGGACGTCGGAAGAAGGGACGTCGACAGAAGGAAGCTCGGGCAAAGGGGCAGCAGGGTCTTCGGGCTCCTCGCCTACCTCCTCCGGAATTTGCGGAAGAGAGGAAGGAGCAGCTTTCTTTGCCCGTTTGGAAGGAGGGCCGCCCAAAGTCTGCTTCCGCCTCCAAGAGGCGGCCTTCTTTGTCTATTTGCCCCTCTCGGCCTGCCCGGTAAAAAGAGCCTTGTAGAAGGCAGCCGCGTCGTCGCCCATCTCTGAAAAAAGAAAAGGAAGATCAGTGTAACTTGTAGAAGGCAGCCGCGTCGTCGCCCATCTCTGAAAAAAGAAAAGGAAGATCAGTGTAAGTCCAAGATGAAGTTATGAAGGAAAAAATGAGAAAGTAACTTACTCTCATAAAAAGACTCATAAGTCTCTTTCCCCCGAAGGAGTTTCACGAGCCAGGAGTCCTTCCCCGAAGAAGCCGGTTTCGGCATGTTGAGGTCTGTCTCATGCTCCTTTACCACCTTGAGTTCCCGAAGGACCTCTTCGGTCATGAGCCTCCAGTTGATCGGAAAGGGGTAAAGGGCACGAGGAGAGACCTCGGCAGCCCAGTCAGAGACGGCCCGGATGCGCCTGTCGAAGTCCTCAAAGATAGGTGCTACGTCGGCGTCTAGCAGTATCTTCGGGTCAACGACATCCATCTTGAGCCTCCCCTGAGCCCACTTGGTCGGGACGTGCGACCAAGCCTCCGACTTCTTCAGGAAAAAGAATTTTTGTTGCCACCCTCGCCAGCTGTCTTTGGTGGCGAAGGTGAACGTATACTTTTTGCTCCCGGATCCCCGAGGTAGCATAAAGTAGAAGCCACCCTTCGGGACCACGAAGAGCTTGTAGTACTGAAGAAAAACTACAAAGTGAGGTTTTATTTTGAAAACGCCGCACATACAGAGGAAGGCGTTGAAATAGCAGTACGAGTTCGGTGGGAGTTGGTTAACGGCAATGCCATGGAAGTCGCAGAACGCGCTAACCATCTCCGGGGGGGGATACCGAAGTCCGGCCTTCAGTTGGGCTCGGAAAACGGTGATTTCATCACTTCGGTTGGAGAAAGGAAATTGGTCAGGACGGGGCAACCTCGTCACAGAGTAAGAGGGTAAGAAAAACTTTTTCTTCCACTTCGCTAGTTTTGCCGGAGTAGTGCAGCAGGGGTGAGAAAGAAGAGGTTGCCAACTCTCGGGAACAGGCATGATGAAAATGAGTTCGGGAAAAACAACGAAAATGAGTTCGGGAAAAACAACGAAAACGAGTTCGGGAAAAACAAAGAAGAAGCTTTGAAAAAAGCAAAAGGACTAAAACCCACCAAAGGTCTTGCCGAAATCTGGATTTCTGGAAGCCGTCGTGAAAAGTGGGCGGAAAAACGCCTGAAAAAGGAGAACCGCCGCGGAAAATCGGGAGAGAATTAGAAGGCAGAAGAAAGCAAAAGCAGAAGCAAAAAGAGGGTTATGACAGGGCTGGTATATATAGGCCGAGAAGGCCAGGTGAACCGTCGTCATTAGTACCCCTCGGAAGGCGAAGCGTCGCCATAACTGCTAAATGCGCCTGAAAAGTCGCGCCTGCCGTACTCAGTGCATTCCCACCCAATAATAGTGTGCCATGTGTCGGTCATCGCGCAGCAAACGTGCCACGTGTCGTCCATCACGTCGAGCACGCCCTCTGACACCATTTGGTCTAGAGGCGCCGCCCTAGACTGACTCTGCTGGACACAGGACGCGACGCATGAGCAGACCTATAAAGGCAAAAAAGTAGGTTACCTCGAAGACACCAAAAGACAGCCTGTGACTTCGGGCAAAAGGTCTATCTTCGGTACAAGGTTATCCTATTTTCCCTCGCCATGAGGACACCAAGAGACAGCCTGTGACTTCGGGCAGAAGGTGTATCTTCGGCACAGGGACAGCCTATCTTCTCGCACCTCGAGGACACAAAAAGGGCTGCCCATCGCTTTAGGCAGAAGAAGGCGTCTTCGGCGCAGATATCACAACCACAGGACCCGAAAACCGATGAACCGAAGTTTCTCATTTTCAACTTTTCGGAGGGGGGCCTGTGATAGCGAAAGGCTATTGCCTCCTCGGTAGTAACTCCCTGCCAGAATATTGGCCGAGGAGTCTGACGTCACCCAAGAGAGGATCTTTTTACTGACCTCGGAAGGTGCGAAGTCAAACACTATGAGCTCGAGACTTCGGTTAGCTCGTCAGGAATTCCGAGGATAACACCGTCTCCATCGAGGGGCCAAACTGACCGTCTTCGGGTAAGAAAGCCATCTCTCTGAAGCAAGGAAGAATCTCCCCGAAGGCAGAAGCCCCGAAGAGGATCTTCCCCGAACAAGAAACACCTGAACAAGGGAATCACCGGACTATGGGTATAAATCCCGAAGAAGGTGTTCATCAAAGGAACACCCAGAACTATGGGATAGATCCCGAAGGAGGTGCTCGCACCAAAAGACGGATGGAATCCGAAGAGGGTGCACGCACCAAAGGGCGACCTCGCCCAGGGGACCTCGGGAGTACGATATAAGCATTTAAGGAGCCTCTGACATGTCGCCCACAAGCCCTACACGTCACATCAGAACGGCGAACTGACACGCCGCAGCCGCCCCAGTCCTGACACAACCTGTCCGGGTCTAGGGCTAAAGGAGGCTGCAAACGGCTGCCTGTCCCCTAGGTCCAAAAGTACAGATCGAATCCGACCGAACACGTGTCATGATCTGAACGGACCAGCTATTCTTATAAATACTAGGAAATGGAACTGGGCAAAGGATGGGCATTTTCCTCCCTCTGAGAAAACACAACACAGGCAAGACACTTGACCCCTTAGTGTTCTTCCTCCACTTTCACTCAGAAAACTGACTTGGGCGTCGGAGGGTCCTCCCCGGAAAAGCAAACCGGGGACCTCCTAACCTCTTCTTTGAGCTTTTCAGGCACACTCAGCTGGGAAACCAGAGCTCCAGGCGCTCGCCTCCTCAGGAAGTCTCCCCACCTGTCAACATGACAATAAACGAAGATGCTTTGGGGCATCAGTCCTCAATAGCACTTTCATACCATTTATATCCTTCCCATAACTCTCCAAGTCTCTTTCTTGAGAGTTTTGCAATTGGGTACCCGAATTTCCAAAACCTTACAAAAAAGTCCATAGGTTGCTTGACAAACAAGCAATCCTTTAGGCTTTTCTTGTGGGCCAAGTTACCAACTTCGAACACTTTTAAGGAGGTGTTGATCATGCCTTTTACTCCCCACACTTCAATCACTATGGTGAGAATTACACAATATAATGGTTTTTAGCCATTATCACACACTTGTAATTCTCCCATTTTGTGAGGTGGTAACATGTTCGGTAGCTCCACAGCATGCTCAGAAGCTCTCTTGGCCATTTTCCCTTTGCTTCGTTCAACCTCTTTTTTAGACCATCTTTTATCGTTCTATTGGACACTTCAACTTGTCCATTGCTCTAAGGATGGCCAATTGGGGCGAAGTGCAATTTTATCCCAAGGTCGGTTGCGAATTCCTGGAAACCTTTATCAGTAAACTGGTAACCATTATCAGCTACTATCACCCTCGGTACGCCAAATCTGCATATGATGTTCTTTCAGACAAATCTTTGTATGTCTTTTGCCGATATTTCTGCTAAAGGCTCTGCCTCGATCCACTTGGTGAAATAGTCTACTGCGACTACACAGAACTTCACTTCTCCTGGGGCTGTTGGGAGAGGCCCAATGAGGTCAATACCCCAAACAGCTAAGGGGCAAGGATAGTTTGCTGAAGTTATTGCTTCCGAGGGTAGTCTCTGGATGGAGGCGTGTCTCTAGCACTTGTCACATTTTTGGACAAACTGCTTCGCATCCTTCCTTAAGGTAGGCCAGAAATATCCTTGCAAAGTAGCTCTCTGGCAAGGGCATCAATCCCGATGTGAGAACCGCAGGCCCCCTCATGGACTTCTTTGAGGATCAGCTCAACGTCCTCTTTGCTAACACACTTTGCAGCGAATTTGCGTACCCTTGTCGGTACAACTCTTATCTGATCAAGAAGTACTTACCAGAGTGCTTTCGCACCTTCGTGGCTTCAAGAGGGTCTTCAGGAAGCTCCGAGGTTACGAGGTATTTCTTGATAGGATCTTTCCACCCTCTACCCGAGGTTGCTTTGGACATTATTGCTATGCTCGGCTGATACAGTACTGCAGTGGACTCCTTTGATTTGGCCATAGTATCTGCTTCCATATTATCTCGTTGAGGTACGTTTTCTATCTGTACCTTGTTGAATTCTTGGATAAGCCTTTTTGTGAGATCATGGTACTTTTCCAAGTTCGGGTCTTTTGCCCTGAAGTCCCCCGCCATCTATCAGGCCACCAGCTGAGAATCGTTGTAGGACTTCAGATTTCTCACACCAACTCTTTTTGCCAACCGTAAGCCTGCTATGAGGGCTTCATATTCGGTGACATTATTGGTGACGCTGAAACCAAACTTGATTGACTTTGATGCTTCCATACCTTCAGGTCGCCGCATAATTACTCCGGTTCCTTGATATTCAAAACCGGAGGCTCCATCGACAAAGAGTGTCCACTCAGGTTCATCACTATCTAGGTCCTTCGGTATATCTTCTATTCTTAGTGCTTCGGCGATGAAATCCACCAATGCTTGGGCCTTTATTGCCCTTCTCAGCTCATAGGTGACATCATATTCACCGACCTCGATGCACCACTTTGATAATCTTCTAGAGTGGTCTACCTTCCTCATGACATCCCTAAGAGGTAGGTTACTTCGAGCAATGATAGGATGTCCTTATAAGTAACGCCTTACCCTTCTGCTTGCCAACACTAGAGCATAGATAGCCTTTTGTAGGAGAGGGTACCTAACTTCGGCACCGTGCAGGGACTTGCTTGCATAGTATACTGGCCAATGTTTTCCTCCTTCTTCCATTATAAGTACTAAACTTACAGCTTTTTCAGTAACGGCAAGGTAGAGGACAAGAGGTTCTCCTTCCAATGGCTGCCGAAGTGTTGGTAAATAGGTTAAGTAGCTCTTGAGTTCATCCCAAGCCTTTTTCGCAATCTTCATTCCAAGGATGTTCCTCCGAACCGAAGTTACCTTCATTCTTTGCTGCTTTGGTGAGCATTTTGAAGAATGGTTGACACCGGTCCCCGTATTTGGAGATGAATCTGCTAAGGACCGTGATTCTCCCAGTAAGCCTTTGCACATCCTTGGTCGTAGTGGGAGTTCAGAATCCTAGCAAGGCCTTAATCTTTTCTGGGTTGGCATCGATACCTCTTTCGGACACCATGAACCCAAGGAATTTGCTAGCAGTCACCCCGAACACACACTTCTCGAGGTTAAGATGGGTTACGAATACCCGAAGTTGGTGAAATGTTTCTTCCAAGTCTACGATATGACTAGTAGGCTGTTTGCTCTTAACTATCATATCATCGACATATACTTCCATATTTCTCCCAATTTGGGAGCTGAATACCTTGTTCATCAGCCTTTTTTTATGTTGCTCCTGTGTTTTTAAGGTCGAAGGGCATTCTTACGTAGCAGTAAGTACCAACTTTGGTAATGAAGGCGGTTTTTTCCTCATCTTCGGGATTCATCTGAATTTGGTGGTATCTGCTAAAGGTGTCAAGGAAGCTAAGTAGACCATATTCGGCTGTGGAGCCTACTAATTGGACTATTGGTGGCAAAGGATACAAGTCCTTTGGACAGGCATCATTTATGTTTCAGAAGTCGATGCACATCCGGAGCTTATCACTCCCTTCCTTGGTGGCAACAACAACGTTCCTGAGCCACTCGGGGTACTTGGCCTCCCTTATTATGCCCACCACCATTAACGGTTGGACTTCGATTTTAAAAAAGTTATTCTTATGTGCCTAGAGGCTATGTTTTTTCTGCCGAATAGGCTTCACCTCCGGACACACTTTAAGGCAATGTTGGATTATACTAGGGTCCACTCCAGGCATATCACTTGGAGAATAGGCAAATAGATCTTTCTTCATTAATAAAAGGGATACAAGCTTTTCCTTGTCACCTTTGGCCAGTTTTTTCCCCACTCGGGTACTTCGGCCCAGAACAAGCTTTACATCCTCTGTTTCTATTTTTTCAAAGCCACTTTTTTCTCCTCCTATTACTTCTTCATTGACCATGCTCTTTTCTCCCGAAGTCTGTGCGTGAACTTTCATTGGGCTTTGTCTTGCCTTCACGAAGACTTTCCTTACTTCAGCTTGATCAATGAATATTTCTGTGTCCTCTTCCTTTGTGCTGAATGTGACCATTAGGTACATCACATCTGGAAAATGTGAAGATTTCCTTGTGTCTGCCTTTCGAGGATGGCATTGTATGAAGAAGGGACATCTATAACGATCAACCTCGTCATTGTGGAGCTAAAGAGCTTTTTCTTGTTCTGAACCGAAGTTCCCCTTAGCATCAAAGGTAGATCGATCCACCCGAGTACATGGAGTTCGGATGGACCTATGCCGAAGGTAGGGGAGGTAACAAGTTTAAGATCACCCTTGGAGACACCCAAGTTTGGCAACAAGTGTGAGAACAGAACATCGGCATTGAAGCCATCATTGATGAGCACTCTTTTGATGTCCCAGCTCCCTATCCTTGCCATGATTAAGAGAGGGTCATCATGAGGGAACTTCATGGTAGATCCATCTTTCCAAACAAGTTTGTTCGCTGGGTTTCTGAATTCCATCATCAAGATTTCCCAGACTTTCCTTTTCCTCTCGACTGAGGGTATTCCAATGGTGATTGTTTGGATCACTCCTGCCAGCGGTGGTGGATGCCTTCTGGCACTTTAGTTCCAATGTCGGTTGGAATCATAGTCCTCATCTTCTCCTTTCCTCTCTTCTTCCCTTCTTCCTTTGGGCAACGACATCCACAGGTAGCACCAAAGTTGCCCGTGCTTGATTAGAGATTTAATGTACTTTCTCAACTGGAAGCAGTCCTCGGTGTCATACCCATGGTCTCAGTGGAATTGATAGAACTTCTTCATGTTCTTTTTGTTGTCTGAGGTAATGGCCTTCGATCATTGGATCAGGTTCTCTTGCCTTTCCATGGCCATCAGTATGTTCGTTCTTGTGGTGTTCAGGGGAGTGAACGGCATTGGCTTCTTCCCCTTTTGTTTTTGAGGTCTTCCCCCATCCTCGGTTGGGTACCGAGGTTGGTGACTCTAACCCTCGGAGTGATTGTTATCAGACTTCGGCCCTCCCATCCTCAGTTCTATGGCCGTCATATGCTGTTCTGCCCTTCGATAGAATTCTCCGAGGGTGTCGAAGGATCTTTGGAGAACTCATGGAAGAGTTGTGAATCTCTCCTATGTCCCCTAATCATGGCAAGGATGCAGATTTTAGGGCAAAAGTTGGGCACACTCAGGGCTTCTTGGTTGAACCTCTCGACATAGTCTCGAATGGCCTCCCCATTCTTTTGGGCTATGTCAAACATTTGGACGGGCATCTTCGTCGTCGGTCTACTTCCAATGAACTGCTGGGTGAATGCGGTAGATAGCTCCTGGAAGCCCATTATGGTTTCGAGAGCCAGTTATACCACGCAGTTGTCGGCCCTGAAAGGGTGACTTCGAAGCACTTCCAGAAGATGGTGTCATTAGCGCCATGCAACACCATGCTGCGCCTATATTTTGTTAGGTGAGCTTGGGGGTCACTACGCCCATCATACGTTTCCAATCGTGGTACTCGAAAGTCATTTGGAATCGGTGCCTCTAACACTTCACGGATGAAGGGTGACTCTTCTCTGGTGAAGGTCTCTGACAACCTTGACCAAACAGGCTTCTGGGATACCTATCTTTCTACCTTTTCCAACCTCTCTAGGATCTTCTCCATAAGGGTGGTAGTACTGTCCTCTCCTCGTCGCCTAGTGGTCGCTAGCAACGGAGAGCAATGTCTCCTTTTTAGAGAGTAACTTCGTCGGCGGGGGGATTACGACTTCCCATCCAAGGATAGACTTCACCGATCGGAAGTTCTGGGCCCTTTTGACACCGTTTCTCCATCACGATGTCCTCTAGGGGGTACGTTTTCTATTGAGGACTCATCATGAGAATCCCTACTTCCGGAGCTTCGGTGAGGTAATCTTGGGCTCCTGTCTTGACGGGTATTAGGAGAAGGTACCCTTCCCCTAGAAGGTGGTTGCGACCACCTTTGGTCAAGCTGTTGGCTCATTTCAGCTACGATAGAGCACTAAAAGTTGTGTAGAAAGCCCATCATGACTGTTAGAGGCCGTTTGTCCTCAGGCAGTGAAGTCTCCATCGCAGGTTGTTCAGTTGCTGTATGAGTTTCCTGCGTGGACTGGGACCTCGGGAGTCCTTTGTCCTTAGAATGCCAGGTCTCAATGACAGCAACCTGAGACTAAGTTCCCACAGACGGTGCCAAATGATGCCCGGCGGCATCTTTGTTGAATGATATGTTGGTCCGTAGAGAGGACTTCCAGTATGAAGAGGTCTGAAACACTTAGAAGAACAAGGATTAAGAGCTCCCTGGAGTGTGTTTCTAAGGGAGGAGCTTCCGACGCCCGAGTCAGTATTTGTGAAAGTAGTAGTAAAGAGTAGAGAATGGAGAAAATAGTGAGAGTTCTCGTCTCCTTACCCAGGTCCTTCCAAGTATTTATGGGAGGGCGAAGGGAGGAGGCCGTTTGACACAGCTTGTTCAGATCATGACACGTGTTTGGTCAAATCCGATTCGTACCTTCGAAGATAAGTATCTCCAGCTGGCCATAGGCTGTTCTGGCCAGAGGGCAAGGGCATGTACAGGGTCTCTTTGTTAGAGGCCATTTTTGTCGTATCGCTGTGAGACCCCTTCAGGCAGAGGTTTTCCCCAAGGGCTATCGGGAAAGGCCCTTCAGTAGAGTGGGTCACCTTCGAGAGACATTTTATTCTGTCGAGGATGGTGGATTTACTTTTTTGAGGTCGATAGGTTCGTAATTCTGAGGGTGGTGTTGAGGGTGCCTCAAGGTTGGGGCTAAGCTCCCACCAAGGGTGGTTTCCTGATAGCTAATCAAGAGATCTCGGGGGCCATGGCCCTTCAGCTGTCACTATGTTTTACTTGTGAGGCATGCTAATGAGTGAAATCCATTATTTGCAAGCTTTAGAAGCTAAGTATTATGGGAACAGGCTTTAGGATAGATGTAAACACTTGGGAGCTGTTTTAACACTATCGAATGCAATTAAGTACACAAGTGTGTGAATGTGCACTTTCGGATGTTGTATGTATTAGGGTGGCTAATGGTAGGCCTACCAAGACATGTATGTGCCTATCTGCATGTAAACTTGTGTTTTTAAAAGTTGAGCTGGTGTGTTGGTTGCCATGCATATATGTATATATGTTGAATGATTGATTGCTATGTTAATTCTAGCATAAAATCCATCTAGGTACTTAGTTTGTTTGGATGAACACTAAACTTGAATTGCACAACAAGCTTTGTGTTGTAAGTGTCCTAGGTGCATGCTTATGTGCCCTGGCAATGTCTAGGCTGGCGCCCCTCCCTTGCATGTCCTGACACTTTGCACTAAACCTCTAAGTGTGTAGAAGGCACCAAGGGTGCATTAGCCCATGTGTCCACTAGACTTGGACACTTAGTGTTATGGCCCTCCTAGCTGAAGGCTTGCTTGAGGAGGGTAAGGTGTTTGAAATTAAATTCTTAACCTTAATTCACATTCACCTAGCAAGAATGACCAAGTTCCGAGGAGATTAAGATCCTAAACGAAGTTGTGGGTAAAATGGTAATTTTGCATCCCAAATAGTCAAGCTAAGTCTTAAGTGTTAAAAATGAGTTTTTGATAACCTAAATTTTAACTTTAACCTAAACTTAGTTGAAATAAACAAGATTTGGCCAAGTTTGACTAAGGTTACCAAAAGAAAGGGACTTATTTGTAAATTTTTAAATTCTTGGATGGCTTCTTGGTTAAGAGGCTACAAAACTAGGTAAAGTGAGGGAGGAAGCCATATTTGTTGCTTAAACTCGAGTTCCTCCTTCACCTTACCAAGTCTCTATCAATCCAAGCCCAAAACCAAGAAATTTTGATGAAAATGGGAGCCAACAAGGATGTACATGCTATGGAAAGCTTATTTCAAATGTTATTTTAAGTTTTTTAAGCTTGGAACTGAGTTTTCCATAATCCCCTATTTTCTATGCGAGGTAACACTTATATTATTGGTAGATTCTTGTTTATTAGATGTTTGGAAGCTTGGGTTTTATTTAGAATGTAGTAATTATGTGATTTGTGCCATTGGTTGCTTGGAACTAGGTGGAGCTTTGTAGAACTTGAGTTCTTGAGGAAGGGTTACTTGTTTCTTGCTTGTGAGGTGAAGTTAAGGTAAGGAAGTTGTGTTTTCAAGCTTAATTGATGCTATTGCAATGAGTTAGCTTCGTGGATTCTAGTAGTTCTAGCAATAGCATTAGTTAGTGGGCAATGTTGAATCATGGTGGACTATGAGGTTTGTGATGATTGGAATGATGTTATAATGCGTCATAGGTTTGACTTGTGGTAGTTGGTTGTGATCTATGCAACATGTTTTACATGTATGTGTAGTTTGGAGGCTATCCATGCATGTTTGATATGTTTCGAAAGTGTCCAAAGTTCATAGCAGCAAAACTAGAATTTTCTAGATTGTTGCAGGTATTGGTGACGGTTCAACAATCATTGCTAGTACCAGCGATGCATCACCGTTACCACAAAAATTGGCAGCTCGTTACAAACTATAGTGACGTGTCATTGCAGGTATAACAGTTAAAATTTTCCAATTTTGCTAGAAAGGTCAAAGGAAGACCTAAGGGGGTTCTTAGGGTACCTTAGGGTCTAAGCATTCCGAGGGTACTCCGAGTCTTCCAAAATTCCTTCGAGACCTAGGAGTTTCCTTGATTTTTATAATTGCTTTTATCATAAGCAAGAAAACTAGTTTTCAAAAGATCACAACTAAGTACCACTAGATTGGGTGAAAGGTTTAGAATCCTTGGTTGTTACCACTTTGAGTACTTCAATACAGTGACCATATTTAGTGTATTAAGTCCCAGGAGTTGTGCATGTTCTGTAGGCCAAACAGAATAATGCTCACTATGTTACCCAAGTGGCCCTCCTGGTCTTTATATAAATATATGTATATTGGTCCAACCATCACACACATATTCACATACAATTTCAACTGGAAGTAATGATGATGAGAATCAATTCTTTATTCTCGGTCAATATGGGATTTGAGTAAAATCCCCATGTACAATCATATGCACACTTAGTACCATTAGTGCCCATTTCACGTGTCCAAGTCAAATTCTATCTATGTTCTCCTGTGCCCTAAAGATCTTAAACCCTTTAATACACTTAAACCTTCATAGGGAAACAAATTTGAAGCATTAAATCCATACAAGCTTGCAATTATGGATTTTATACTCAACTTGGTAAAATTGACCATATGAACAGTACACAGCAAAATCAGCCAAATTTGACAAGCTATAACTCTAGCTACAGGGCACCAAATCCAGTGATTCAAGTGCCAAATTCTTCACGTTGAAGTGTTCTAAGAGTGGTCAAAATTTCATAACCAAACTCATTATGTACAGTATGTTGTGGCTCTTGGAGTACAGCAAACCAAATTTGTACAACTAATGACCATAATGCCCATACAAAAATTCATAAAATTCATACACTTCATTTCCAGGTGCAAAGCCAACATGGACAGGTTCTTACATGTCTTAGAAACTTGGTAAAGTCATTCCCTTGAATTTAGAGGCATTCCATAAGCATTAAACATAATTTTCTCCAAAACAGCCAATGAGTTGCAAAATGGACAGAATTGAACATTCAAGCTCAAAAATCACTTTATTGCTTCATATATCATCCATGCATCACCCATAGTGTATTTACATGCATAGATGCATGATACATATTTCATAGCTTAGTTGGGTATTTACACTAGCTTATTGGAGAGCCTTACAAACACAATGTACTCCAGAAACTTCAAAAGGCAGCTGCTGCATAAGGCAGAAAGTACCTACACTAAAATTAGTGAATATACTCTAAAAATCATGAAAAAAATCCAGTTTAATACTATACATATTGAAGTTCATATACCTGAAATTTCACATTAAAAATCAAACCATAACTATTAATTTGAATGTTCTCTTTTAGGTGTTCTTGAAAATGGATAGAAAGGGGAGTGAGCTCTTTGTAAAGAACTTAGTAAGGGCTTTCAATGTAAAGCCTTCCATAGCAACGTACCACCTGAAATCCAAAGACATAAAAATATACAAAAACAATACATACACATAAATATGGCAACCATATGCACCAACAAACACAGCAACAAACACATGTAATGCTAGCAGCAATAACACATTAGGGTTAGTCCATAATCATTCAATAAAACAATAAGATATCACTTTAGTAACACTATGGCAGCCCTCCTCCAGATTTTTCTTGGTCCTAGGAGTCTTTTATGTCTTATTTAGTACTAACTTGGCTCTAGAAACCCTTCTTTCTTACTGCCATCTTTAGCATGGTAACACTAAGGCTGAAACCTTGCCATGCTTCTTTCCCCTTAACCTATACTTGATTCCCTGATATTTTTGCTCTATTCCAAGCATGGTCTTAGTTTTATGGATGTTTTTAAATACAATAAATAATCCAGAAAACTTTAGAAAATCCTTACCTTGAGGTGTTGAAGCCGAAACCCTAGATGAACCCGAAAACTAGGGATTTTGTGCTCTTTGTTGAATTCTCTTGCTTTCTCTTGTTTTCTTTTGATTTCGTAAGGCATTGTGGCTATAGAGCGATGTGGAGGAGTTCAAGGAAGAACCCTAGCAAGTAGAGGTTAAAATTTTGGAAGAAATGGGGACAAAATGATTTTTTTTCTAGCTTTATTTCTTTATTGGTCTTTAGTATTTGCATGTTTGCAAATTTTGCAAACTTGAGGCCACACTTGGACAACATTTTTACTAGTCATTTGAGATGGGAAAATGACAGTTTTTGACCTCTTTTAACCATAGTCAAGGGTCATTTTCACCTTTAGAAAAGTTTGGGACACTAAAGCACTTAAGTGTCCTTAAGCATTAAATGACTAACTTTGCCTCCTTGAACACTTTGATCCCCAACAATATCCTTAATTCCATCCATGTCCTTTTTTCATAATTTCATCCATGTCCTTTTCATAGCCATCTTTGGAAATTTGTGCAATTGAGTACCCAACCTTTGTAACCTTACAGTTTAGTCCATAGATTACTTGAAAATTAGGAATGTGCCAATGCTTTCTTAAGGACCAAACTATCATTGTTTGTGCCACTTAAGGGAGTGTATATTGAATACTTTACACTTCACAATTCATACACTATGATGTAAATTAATGCATATAAGTTTAGGTCCTTAGCTGTAATTTTCCCATTTTTTGAAGGTGGTAACATTAGCGACCTAGCCGTGCCGTTAGCCACGAGGTTGCAAGGTGAGACCTTAGTGCACCTAGTCTACAAGGCCTTTATGGCCTAATCTACAATAGTCCCACCATAGTGCCCCTGTACAACAAAAAAGGGAGAGGTTCAACTGGTGATTTCTCACTAGTTAGGCTGGCAAGCTAAGTGTGAGGGAACCTCATACTTACCCTCATATAGGGTGTTCCCAGGATCTTAGGATAATCAAGATTTAGTAATCCTGCTCTTAGTTGCAAATGGCTAAGCTAATACTTGCGTTGTTTAAAACTTTATACTAGATTATTATCTTATACATGAATCCATGCACGCTTAACTTCGGCATTTGGAAGAGAAGTAATAAATAAAACTTTTCAAAACAGTTTCCATGATATTCATAAAACACTTGAAACACATACCGAAGTCATATAAATATGTTTCTTTAAACTACAAGCATTAACTTATGTACACATAACATTTAATGTATATACATCCATAAACAACCATAGTGTATATATAGATATATACACTGAGTAAGTCCATACAAACTCATCCAATTAGAGGCATTTCCTTGGTACCTAAGTACCCAACATGTACAAAGTCTGAGACTATCAAAATAACTCTCACCTGAGCGCAGAAGCTTCAGAAGTGAGAGGTCTAACTTTTCCTTGTGCACTTCGCCTGTATCTGTCAAGGCTATTTTAAATAACTTAGTTAGTACAATAATATTATTAACCAATAACTTAGAATCATAAAAGATTCATGTACTTTAAATACCTCCACCAAAACCTTGCTTAACAACCCTTTAGTGGGTGTTAGGCTTCATACTACTAGTATCTGCATAATGTGATATTTAAGGGAATGAGAATTATAAATTCTCAGTAAGGAATTAAATACCTGCAAAATAAACTTTAGGACCCAGTATATATAACATATATACACATCTTAACATGAGCTGAAAACATTATGAGGTCTTGACTAATGGCCACTAGTACGGGTTCTATGGCGGGGAACCCATCCTCAACTTAGTCCTTCTTACAAGAGCTTAACTCTTGACTTAGCAAGCTTGGTTTGCCATTACTTACCCTTACTCAAACTGTACAGGAGTTCTTGGTGGTTCTTGCTTACTAAGCTTGGTAGCTTAGCTAGGGTACTCTTGAGCGTCAAAGCCCATCTTGAATACTTAGTACCCTACATACTTACTTAAGGGCTATTTAATTACTTAGTCCTTAAGCCACTTCTTGTCCACCTCTTACTCTCTTAATTAATGCATTGTAAAATTCATAATGCATCAATTTAAACTTGCAATTAAAATCCCTTACCTTGAATAATTAATGCAATCAAAGCACTAACTTTAGTGTCCTTATGGTCTCGGTTTTGTATCCTTCTTTGTACCTTTATAGTAGCTCGAGTATTTCTCTTTTAATTGATCATTTAGCTACATAAACAAATAATAATTAGGAAAATACCACAACCATCCTTATAGATTAAGTGGCTAGGAATAACCCTCTCAATGGGTACCAATTAACCGGCCCTTTACTCAACACACACAACACCGGTTTCGGTGTTGTATCCTTTCAACTCCAAAACCGAACAACCTATGTTCCTATTGATTATTTCTCTTATAAGAAACTAAGAACCAATATGAACACATTAAATTCAGCCATTTTCCATCACAATTAACCCAAAAATTTGGACACATCCGAACCAAATCAACATATATCTAGGCTTGCAACCTTGTTTCAACAACTTGGTTCAAATGGGTTTTAACATATTTTTGCTTTCAAAAGCTAACAAAAACTGATTATAACACACTTAATTTCAGATTTATAAACCCAAAAAAATTCTGGAATTAATCAAAAATAAGGAAAAATCGAATTAGTTCTTACCTTTCTTACTTAAGCTTAATTCCCAAGCTTTTCTTATTGTTTTTCCCTTAATAAACCAAGAAGAACTAGCTTCAATTCAATGATTCCAGCAGCTACAGAACCATATGAAGCTCAAAAACAATGGAGGAACAAAACAAAACTTACTTGAAAATCAAGCTTAGGATGCTTCTATATTTGATTTTTCTTCAAAAACTTGCTTATTTATGTTTGATTTTGATGGATTGGAGCTTGGATTTGATTTAGCTATGGAGTTACGAGGGGGAGAGAGTGCTCTCAGGTGGTCTGGAGCTGGAGGAAGAAGATGGCCGACCAAATAATTGGAAGTCAACTTATGTAGGCTTAAATGGCACATGCCATGCACCTGGTCCCTTCTTTGTACACAATAGTACGTTGGGGACTTATCGAGGACTGAACAGAAAACTTAGGACCAAAACGGGAGTTATGTGCGTTTGAATCCTCCTTTACCTTAATTACATGCCCAGTCCTCAGCTTTGACAGACGTGCAATTTAGCTCTGATACTTCTGAGCGTTACACATAAACCATTAATAGACATTTTAGTCAATGCACAATTTCATAAGGATAGAGCGGAAATCACGAAAAATCGTAATATCTTAAATTCAATATTTTTCCATCCTCTACCCAACCGTGAAATAAAAATAGGTCACTATATGAAATGACTAAAATACCATTCTCGGTTCGGTTTGCTTAAATGACCAAATTTGTCCTTTTTTAGCTACCATACTTTATCAAATTAAGAATTTGCTTGCATTAAATATTCTAAACATATTAAATTACTAAAATAATCAAAGTTACCTCAATAATCATGATCCGACTTTGGAGAGCTGTAACACTAAGCTTGCCAGAGGACAAGGCTATGCCTTGTAATTCAAAGACGAGGATGAGAAGTGGTCTTAAGGGACCTAGGTATCTACATATATTAGACTCTCAGGCTCTATGATCTTACAGCAGGTTACATGTGTTCTCATATGTGAAGTCCTTAATAACTTTTCTTGCAGGTGATGTAAAGACCCTTACTGAAAATGTTTGAATTCTCACTCCCTAGTTATGCTGTGCGGATTCTGATGTTACTAGACCGGATAACCGCTAAAGGTTGTTACAGTAGTTTGTTGTTGCTGCAAGTAACTTGCTTGAGAATCTTTTTTAGTCTAGTCTACTTGGGTTGTTACCGCTAAAGGTTGTTACTTGTTGGTTAAGTAATAGTACTAACTATAGTCTTCCTATGGCAACAGAGCTTAGCAGCACATGGATAAGGACTTTTGTGACTCATCATTGGGACTTGCATCTAAAGTGGGAGCTAGTTCAAGATCTCAGTTGATACTTATATATATATATATTGAGACTTGTATATATAGTACTCCTAGTTGCCTCCATTATCTATGTTTTGAGGAATTATAGACTCTAGAGTTTCTCTTGGGTGAGGGCATTAGCCTACTTTATGTATGAATGCTCCCATATAGTTGTTATGTGTAGTAAATTCACATAAATGTTGATTTTGTATGCTTTGGCTATTTGAACTTATTTTCTTTGGAAATATCTTGGCCAAGTCAATGCATTATGGATTTTTTTAATCTAAGTCAAAGCATAAAAAGCATGCATTTTTCATATTCTAGGTTAATCAACTAGTATCACGTAGTTTTAATCTGCACACATATATGACTATCCAATTGCAACCATTGTGAGACCAACACTCACAAGCTTCCTGAGCAGGGGCCTAAGACGACCGTGTCACTTAGAATATCATGTGTTAGGCTTGTCTCAATAATGAAATTTTAGCATTTTGGTATTCAATTTTGGTCGTAAGACCCTCAAATGGGCTATAGGCAATTCTGGGCATGACAACTTCTGCATTAGGTATTCATCTCACCAGACTTAGCTCAAAATCCCAACTTTGTGCATTTAAGTCCTTCCACCAACTTCCTTGGTTGTTATGGTTTATAAAAGTTATAGTATTGCTTACTTAGGACATTATTTACACTAATGACCCATTTTTACCTAATTTACGAACTTGCCAACTATTTTGGGAAAAACTACCAAAATGCCACTAGTGAGCCTTAGGTGCCTCTAATGACTTCGGAACCTTCTATAACTTAACTACCTTATTTGAATTGCATAATAAGATATAGAATGAGGTACTTACCTAAGATTTTGACCTAGCTAACCCATCCAAGCTAGATTTGTACTTGGAAGGCCTTTACACTATTTCTTTTAATAGGTCCCAAAGTGAGATCTTCAAAGAGCCCTTTGAGCTTGTTGGATTCTTATCATAAAGTTACTACCAAACTCTCCCTGCAATATAAGAGCTCTCTATCCAAACCCTCCCCACATCCCACGATGGTTAGATTTTTTCACCCAACTCTCCCTAAAATGAGGTGGGTATGGTATGGTCAAGTATTATACTTGTGATACCCACAAATAATTCACATAATAGAAAGTAAATTTAAACTATCAAATTACTATTTTATGCTCTTTTGTTCGTTTTCCGAAAGAGCTTAGGCTTATAAAGCAAACAAAGCTTAGCAAATTGCTCACAACAAATAATAAAAGTCATCGAGCATAGGATGGAATGTGCAATAGAAATAGGGATGTACCTTGACTTCATGAATTTTAAACAAAATAACATTGTGAATTACTTGTAGGGAGGGTCTAACTGAATTCAGAGAAGGTAGACACATAGTTCCAAACCCTCCCATTCGGGTAGGTATATCTATAAAACTTACCGTTGTAATGTTTGTAATTTTTTTTGCCCCAGTCATCACTTCCTTAAAGAAAAAGTCACTCCAAATGTATATATAGCACTATTATTAGAAAAGATTTATGTTGACCCAACTTTCTTACAATATTTTCTTAGCCTGTCCTTTGTTATACGCAATCTACAACAAGATATACACCAGATTAACCAATGCTTTTGGGTGCCTCCCAAAGACAACGAGAGCGCACGTGGCCAATTTATAACCTTTGTTTCATTGTAGCTAACATTCGATATAATGGAAATTTGTAACTATAAAGATTAACAACTAATTATATTGGCAATGGGCAAGTTTAACATGGCTCTATCCCTTATGTAAAGCAACACCTCCAAAAATTATATTATATGGGGTAAGTTTCGTGTTTCATTTATTTAAAAAATTTTCATATTTTTAGCACAGCTGGTATTGAGGTTGATTTTTCTTTTAATTCATATCTAAATTACATAAAAACTTATGCATGAGTATATACTTTTTCTTTTGATAGTATAGATATTTCTTTTGTGTAAAAATATATTGACTCATAATTAACAAACTCATTTATTCTTTTTGAGTTTTTTTTTAATACCATTGGAATTGTTCCTTTTACATTTGATATATATTCTAAAATATTACTCCCTCTGTCCCATATTCTTTGAAACACTCACTTTTTAGGAATTAATCTATAATATTTTATTTTTTATTTTTAGTATATAAATAAAAAAAAATTTGTATATAAATTATAAATAAAAACCTATAGTTTCCAAATATATTTTTTTAAGATTTTTTTTCTAACAACTAATAATATAAATAAATTCAAATCAAATTATACCCAAAAGTCAATTACTTCAAACAATATGGGACATAGGAAGTATATTTTATAAGATATCTATCAATTGTTGACATATTGCAATATGAGATAAAAGCAATTAATCGGTATTTTCTTATTTTTTACGAAGTAAAAGAAATAGAGAATTGTATATTTATAACCTAAAACAAAAGTAATTGCATGAGTTGCAATCTGATAATTATGAGAGTGATGCAAAATATTTTAGTTATTGGAGTTCTAAAAGAAAAATATGTCTTCTTTTAAATAATGATTACAAAATTAACAAAAAAGAGAGCAAATATATTCGGATTTACATATAAGTACAAGAGGATTTTTCTTTGTGTGGTTAAAAGGATTAGCTTAGGTATGATGAAGTGGGATGTATAATAGACTTATAATATGATTTTTTTGTAACAATCTCTTATAAAATAATTTTGAGTTAAGAAAATATATGAATTAATTGATGAAGTAACATTTAAAAGATCTATTATTAGATAAAAATTAAATAAAAATAAAATTATAGCCTTTAAAAATAGATAACAAATAGTACAACTAATCTCTGTCTCTAAAAAAAATAAAAATAAAAATAAAGAACTATTACAAGGAAAAGCGGCTCCGAAGACACAAAGCAAATGAATTTGTGCAAAACTGTTATTTCATTGGGCAGGAATACAATGTTTATAGTCAAATGATTAGTCAATTAAAGAAGGAATAAATGATATGTTAAGGACCTAAATTTAATGTATGTTTGTATGAGCATCATATGCTTCCAAAATGTCTAAAAAATTTGAGAGGATAAATCATAACTAAAGATCTATAATTACCAATTATAAAGATATATAATTTAAAATTTTCAAAATTCAGTGGGGGCAATTGCCCATTACTCCCATTGTGGAGCCACCTATGGTTATGTCCTTATATGTTTCTACTCTAACAGCATCATTTACAATATAAAATAGGTCTCGTCAAATCCTAGTTCTCCCTAAAATTGAAAACATGTACAAATCGTATAATAAATATGTATGAACTTGATTTCCAAAGAACTTGAGATATGTAAAATATCCTACAAGATGTATAAACAAATAAGATCACAGAAATATTGTTGATACATTCAATTTTATCTATGCGTTCAACTATCCATTATAAAAAATAGGTGTGAATGAGCAAACTCATTTCCTGATGAAAATAGAGATATGTATAACTTAGCTAACGGATATGTATGAATCTCACATGCAAAGAATGTGATGGATACAATTAAAAAAACAATGAGGCTAATGTATGAATTTCCATTTGTTTAAGTATTATTTTTTTCTTTTTGTTACTTAATTTATACTATTGCATTTCTCCCTTTTCAGATTTTTTTCAATCAGGCCAAAGTTCCATTCTTCTAATTAAATTATTGCTTATTTGATATGTAGAAGAAACGCGAGAGATATGTACAACTACTCTAAAACACATGTACTAATAAAAATCCTGGAAACTAACAATGTTTTTCTAGCTAACTTTCATTTATTAGTAATAGTTATGTAATAACTAAATAACATATATGTATGAACACAATAGGTAAAAAGTGTGAGAAATATATAAATGAGATCACAAAGTATTATTGATATACTAATAAAGGAAATTATATTACTTTCTATATGCATTTAAATGACTTTATGCTTTTGTATATGTTTGCACAATCGCGTTTTACTTTTTAATACTATAATTTATATGCATCTAACTCCTTGTTTCTACGTATCTACATCCTATGTTTTTTTATGAAGGAACTAAAAAGCAAACATGTTTTTGTTCTTTTTAACTAGATATTTTCATATCCTATAGTTTTTTTTTTTAAACTAAACCACAAAGTAATACTCACTCCATCCCACATTGACTGCAACGTTTGACTTAGCACATTTTTTTAGGCAAGAAACAATTTTTACATTTTGGACAATTCTACACTTTCTCTTAAAGCCGTCTGTGAGACTTTAATTGCTAGCACTGCCTGTGAGTCTTTGATTGTTGACACCGTCTATGACAATGTTACTAGCACTATTCTAGCAATGCCCCGCTAGTAGGGATGACAATTGGGTGGGTCGGATCAGGTTTGGGTTAGGTCATTCAGATTCGGGTCTAATCGGGTTAGCATGAATTCGGGTCCAGGTTGGGTTCAGGTCAGGTCAGGTCATTTGGGTTTGGGTTGATTTCAGGTTGAGTTGATTTTGGGTTTGGGTTCGGGTTCGGGTTCGGGTTGGGCCGGGTTTATTTGGGTTCGGGTTCACTTCAGGTCGGGTCAATTTTAGTCTCGGGTAACTTCAGGCCAACTTTCGGGTCAACCTTTGTGTTCACGTGGGTTATTAGTGTGAAGTCAAAACGATTGAATTTATTCAAATTTTTTTAAATTTAAATCAAATAATTTGATTTTTTGTGTGACTTAATTTAAATTAATTCTCATTTTTTAGTATATTTAATTAAAATATTCATAAAAAGCTTCTTCATTATAGTTTAGTACATATTTAAGTAATTTAACATTATTAGTAATATTTCATTGTTTTTTTAAACCCATACCCTTTAACTATCATTGTACAGATTATTCAGATCTTCACTCAACTATAACTCAGACATACATAATGACAAATTTGTTATGCTTATGTTTCAATGAATTTTCTTTGAAATTACAATGAAATGCAAATCAAGTTCATTATCAGTGACTAAATTGTAAAATTTAAAAATTTTTGGGTGAAAGTGCAAAGATTTAAAAAATTTTAGGTTCGATGTTGTAATTATTATGGGTGACTAAAATAAAATTTATTAAAATTTAGGTACTTTATTGCACTATACTTAAAAGTATAAGGATGAATGTTGTAATTTTAATAATTACCTATTAAGATCGTTAAACTTTCTAAATATAAAAATTACTTCTGTTGGAAAAATCTAAATATGGGATTCACTAAATATGGATGTTTCTTCCCCAAATAAGATACTTACAATATATAGAAGTCCTAAAAAAAATAGAAGTTACTAAATATGGAAATCCTTTCTCAAAATATGAAAATTATTAAACATGAATATCTTAAAAAAAGAAATGAAACTACTAAATATGAAAGACTCATCTCCAAATATGAGACTTACTAAATATGGAAGTACTAAAAAATGGAAGTTATTAATAATGGAAGTCACCATTCCTAAATATAAGACATACTGAATATGAAAGTCTCAAAAAACGGAAGTTATTAAACATGGAAACCTCCATATTTAGCACTGAGTTAATATGGAAAATAATGAAAGAGGAAAGTTAAAGTTTAAGGTGAGAGTTAAAATCAGGTATTGTCGGGTTTAGTTATCGGGTCATCTCAGGTTCTGGTTAGGTCAGTCTCTGGTTTGGGTCATTTCGGCTTCGGGTCAATTCAAGCTTAGGTCATTTCGAGTTCGGGTATAGGTCATTTGGGTTTGGGTTTTCTCGGGTTTCCCTTTAATCGGGTTTGGGTTCAGGTCGGGTTGGGCACAGTCGGGTTCAGGTTGTTGACTTTTTTAGTCAAATCGGGTCAGGTCGGGCTTGGGTTCGGGTGGGTTGGGCCAGGTCATTGGGTCGGGTCCAATTTTGCCATCCCTACCCGCTAGCGACATCGATTTGCCCATCATCTTCGAACGCAGACGATTCTAGAATGCCCTGCAGTTAAGTAGTGGTCCCGCCTCTAAATTGCCAGCGAATCATCCACCTCATCCCCAATCATTCATCCTCTTCGATCCGCCATTGTCCTTAATCACCTTTCACTTTGTCTCGAACTCGCGTCACCGATTGCCTTTCCTATCTGGAATAAAGGATGCGCAAAAGAAATCCAATGAATAAATTGTTATGGCTCTCCTAGTTGGAAGCTCATTTAAGGAAGGTAAAGTGTTTGAAACTTTGGTTGGAACCTTATTTCAAGTTCACATAGCAATAATAGGTGAGTTTAGCAAAGTTTACTAAGTTCTGAGAAGGTTAAGGCACTAAATGAGGTTTAGGGGAAAAATGGTAATTTTGCATTCCGAATAGTCGGGCTAGATCCCAAGTGTTAAAAAAATGAGTTCAAAAAATTAACCTTTAACTTTAACCCAAACTTAGTTTAAATAAACAAGATTTGACCAAGTTTGACTATGATTACCTAAAGAAGGGGACTTGTTTGTAACTTTTTAAATACTTTCATGACTTGATGGTTTTGAGGCTTATATAACTTGGTAAATGAGGGGAGGGTTGCCATTTTCATGCCAAAAACGGAGCACATCCTTCTCTGTACCATTTCATCATGAATTGATGCCCAAAATCATAAATTTTTGATGAAATTTGAATGTACCAAGGGAGTATAAGGAAGCTTGTTCCAAGAAAAATTTCATGTTTTTGAAGCTTAAAATCATGTTTCCCACCATCCCCTATTTTTTATGCGAGACAACTTGTGATTTCTTGGTAAATTCTTGTTTATTAGTTGGTTGGGAGATTGGGTTTTTGTTCGAAGTTAGTAATTATGTGTTTTGTGCCTTTGTTTGCTTGGAACTAGGAAGAACTTTGTAGAACTTGGATTTTTGAGGAAGGGTTGATTAATTCTTGCTTGTGAGTTGAAGTTGAGGTAAGGGAGCTATGTTTTCAAGCTTACTTAATGTTATTGGTTTGTGAATACTTGATGAATTCAAGTAGTTTTGACAATAGCATTACTTAGTAGGCTAGTTTGATCATGGTGGACTACTAGCTTTGTCGAGATTGGAATGATGTTATAATGCATCATAGAAATACTTGTGATAGTTGGTTGTGGTCTTTGCAAAATGTTTTATAGGTATGTGAAGTTTGAAGGTCATCCAAGCATGTTTAACATATTTGGTAAGTCTCCAAAGGTTGTAGCAACAAAACTGAGAAACTTTAGAAACCGCAGGTATTGGCAATGCGTTGCCAATGCCTGCAACGTGTCGCCAGTTTAGCTCAAAAACACCAGAGGATTTTGTACTGCGACAATGTGTTGCTGTTAACCGTGATGCGTCGCCACAGTTATCATGGCTCAAATTTCTCAATTTTGCTAGGAGGTTCAAGGTCTTAGGGTATCTAGGGGTGTAAGTATTCTGAGGGTGCTCTGAGGCTTCAAAAACTTCTCCAAGACCTAGGAGTTTTTTTGGGTTTTATGGTTACTTTCACAATAAGCAGGAAAACTAGGTAACAAATGGCCACAACTAAGTATCTTTTAGTATTGTGCCCAAAAGTCAATCATGAGATGATTGTATTTTTGCATATTGAGTCATGATATTTTATTAAGGTATTAATCCAGCAATTATATTTGTTGTTTTGTTTCTGCGAAATGTAATAAACATAATTGTAACCCTAGAATAATGATATTCTCAAACATCCTTAGTCTAGTATTATTGTGGAGCAGGTTGCAATAATAAATAACGACTAGCATATGTGGAGACTAATATAAAATATGTAGTCTACATATGGGCACAAGTTAGAGAACTTGTGTACTGGACCGACCCATCATGAGAATACTACATGGATCGTTATATGAGTGTCATAAGTGATTCTCATAGTGATCATGGTATATGTAGTCCTTCGACCTAAGATTATCAAGGTTCCCTACATGTGAGTCACATACTTTGATACTTCCCTTTGTTGCTCGTGACTGAGTGAACTTGAAGTAGGTCATTGGGTATGTCACATATCATGTGGAGGGATTTGCATGATCAAGATGGGATTTGTCCCTCCTATGTAACGGGAGTGATATCTTCGGGCCCCTTGATAGAGTGAGACTTAGAAAATGCATGGCCATGCTCGGATGAGTTGATATACAATATCAATGTCATCAATTTAAGTTGGTATACTTGGTAATTAAGAAACAAAAGATTGGGCTATACGAGAGTGACACATTCCATGTCTTGTGCTTAGTCTTGATATCTTGGAAAAATGGACAATGGCATATTTCAGTAATGATCATAAAGGTTTAGTCGAATCACCGACAATCTTGTCACTTAAGTAGCAATGATGTGTTGCTAGACACCGCTCATTGCTTATGATCATAAATGTGATTTATGATCATTGTAAACGTAGTAAGAGCCTATTGGGTCGCACTCATAGAGCTATTTGGATCATTAGAGTGCATGGGCTAATTATTTGGGTTATGGTTTCATAATAATTTCATATTAACAATGGGCCCAAGAGTTGAGCCATTATTAAGCCCAAAATTAAAGCCTAATTGGATTAGGTATTTGAAACCCATTAGGCCTAGAAGTTGAGTCTCACTATAAATACAACTTTTAGTGAGAAATTTGAAGCTTCTTGCCCTAGGCTCCTAAAAGGACAGCCGCACTCTTATCTTGCAATTCCTTGGAGGACACAAGCTAGCACTGCGAGCGCAAGAGAAACGCATCTGCCTGGACGTGGTGGAAGCGTGGTGATCCCGAGAGGCTCGTATGGATACCGTAGAGAGCTTGAACACATTAACTATTCAGGTTTTGTGATTCGACTCTACAGTTGGGTGAAAGATCTTAACCAAAAATTAGGTATGAAAATTTTCGAACACCCAATTTACCCCGTTTCACTTGGATCCTGGAGGGTTTCGGTTAAATTCCGCTGCGCTTGTGTTGGGTCCTTAAACCCAACAGTATCATGATCTTAGGTGAAAGGTTTAGTACCATCGGTGACCTAGCCGTGAAAGGTTTAGCACCATCGGTGACCTAGCCGTGCCATTAGCCACAAGGTTGCGATGTGAAACCTTAGTGCATCTAGTGGGTCTTTTTGGCCTAGTTGATAGTAGTCTTACCATAAAGCCCCTGTACAACATAAAGGAGTTTCAACTAGTGATTTATCATTGGTTAAGCTAGTAAGCTATGCCTGCTAGTAGGCAAGGCTCTGCCTTATAGTTCAAGGACTAAGTTGAGGAGAAGTCCCAAGGGACTGAAACATATGCACATAAGTCTAGCCTTAGGCTGTTTGAGCTCTTACATATGTTCACATATGTGAAGTCCTTAGTAACTTTTCTTGTAGATGAAGTGAAGATCTTTACTGAGAAGTTTTGAATTCTTACTCCCTAATTATGTTGTTCAAATTCTGACACTGTTGGGCTGGATAACCGTTGAGAGTTGTCACAATAGCTTGTTATTGCAGGTACTGTGCTTGAGAATCTTTACGATTCTAGTCTAGTTGGGTTACTTATTGGTTAAGTAACAGTGCTAACTATAATGTTTTCTTAGCTGTAGAGCCTAGCACACATAGATAGGACTTTTGTGACTCGCCACTGGGACTTACCTCCAAGGTGGGAGTTAGTTTGATAAAATCTCAGATGAGGCTTGTATATATAGTAATCCTAGTTACCTCCCTTGTCTATGATGGAGTCCTAGACTCTAGGGTTGCTCTTGGGCGAGAAGCATTGGTCTACTCTATGTTGAATGCTCTCACACGGTTTTTATGTGTAGTAACAATCATATAAATGTTGATTTTGTATGCTTTGGCTATTTGAACTTGTTTTCTATGAAAGTATCTTGTCCAAGTGAATGTTTTACGCTTTCTATTTACTTTAGTCAAAGCATAAGAGCTCACATCTTGCATATTCTAAGTTAATCAACTAGTTTCACAATGTTTTAATCCATGCATATATATAGCTAGCCAATTGCAACTACCGTGAGACCAGTTCTCATAGGCTTCTTAGGCAGGGGCCAAGGACGGCCATGTCACAATTGCTCCAGACAAAGATCAATCAACCAAAAAATGAAGAAAACAATAAAACCCAAAAAATTAACCGCCTTGATTCATTTTGTTGCCTCCATCACATTGATGTTTAACCTTTGCCTCCTCCACCATGTTGATCGAAAATTGCATCTGGAACCACAAACCCAACTAGCGTCTCAAAGACACGCTCCTCTTGGCTCGTGCATCGCCAGTGGACCGTCGTCAGAGGACCTAGAATACAAGATCCTTGGATGGAGATTGGGAGATGAAAAAATATAAAAAATTGTTAGATTTCAAAGAGTTAGTGGAGTTTAAGGATAGGGTATAACATACATTTTTGTTGCTAAAATTTGCCAAAAATGAAAACAATTCAAAGAATTTAGGATGGTAAAAAAAAAATATGATGTAAAAAATATGAGACAAATGGAGTAATAATTAAGACTCAAATAAAACAGCAAAACAAAGACACACCACTACAGATCTCGCAAGGCCAATGGGGGCAATGATGGCCTTTTCGCATCAACCAAACCTCTTATTTGTTTTTGGGCTTAAAAGCCTTATATCCAGATTAGGCGAGTTCAGATCGGGTCGTTGTGCCTTCTCTTCTATTTGCTTTGCTTGATCTCGCTGTGACGGCATGGTTGCAAGTTTTGATGATAGACGAATTTGGGAGAAAGGCGAGCAAGGAAAGATGCGAATTGGCTGGATGCTCACTAGATGACCAGCAAACACAATCAACAAATAAAGAGACATGGGAGAAACTTTTTACGTTTAACGAAGGCTTATTAGAATTCTCACACATATGGCGCATGTAAGATAAGGCGCACATTAGACAGACATGTTGATAAGGGAACTTTACAATTACTTTCCTGATGTTTGCTCTAACCTATGGTTTGTTCTTTTTAATTTTTAAAATATACACTTTGTATCTAATTTTTTTTATACTATCTGATAACAACTTCTAAAATTGTAATTTAAACTATACGATAGTCATATTCTAATAATTTCAATCTCTTTTAAATTTTTTTTATAGTTAATAGACATTATAAATTATCCATTTTTTCTTTCTATATATGCACTTGTCTTCCTATAAATACATATTAATATTTTTAAAGGTCTGTTAACTGTGAAAAAAATATCAAAAATCTTGAAATTATTGTAGCATGAATATTAGACAATTTTAATTAGGGTTTCAGAAGTTAATATCAAATATTATAAAAATAAAGTGTAAGATATAGGCTTCTAAAAATATATATATATATATATATAAATTAGACCAAACTGCATGAATGTTTTGCAAGTTTCTTATGATAATTGGCTAGTAGCTTTTGAGCGTACTAATCATTATATAATGAGCTCAACGCTTAAGCACGTGTGCCCATGTCTTTTCATCTTGAAACATTGGAAAACTGCGGATCCTCTTCCTTTGCCAACGTAGCACTGAGCAGGTGCTTGAAGCCTTGAACAAAAGTTTGTACCCAAGTAGATCCTAAATTATCACAATTATGACCAATTAACCTCTAGATTGCCGCCTACAACAACGGTGATTGTAGTAGATCAGTGGTCTTGCAAAACTTAGGATAGTGAACAAAAAACTACGATTTCGTAATTTAATTGTTAATGCATAATTGAACCGTCCCCCTTAAATTTCAAAAGGTGAGTCGATCCAATTAATATCACTAAACACAAATTGGGATGAGGGCATCTAGGAGCCGATTTTAGTCAAGGTGCCAGGGGTCATTATGGTGATAGTTTAGGGGCCAATTAAGGATATAAGCATTTTTCGGATTTCAAGTTCCAAAGTTTGCTACTAATTACACTTTTTTTTTTTTTTGTAATCTACTAGTTACACTTTCATGCCAAGGGTGGAAACTGATTTTTACGTCTTCTGCTTACCTTACTTTTTCTTGGCAGATTTTTTTTTTAAAAAAAATCTAATTTTAAATAACTTGTAGTTGCCTACAAAAAAGTTAAAGGACTACTTACAATTTGTCCATTGAGTTTTAGATAAAATTACACGTTCTAAAATTATACTTTCTATTATCATATTTTAGAGATTTATAGGTTGCCCTTACACATAACACACACAGATATATATATATATATATATATATATATATATATATATATATATATTACATTTTATGACATTAACTTTTCAATATCAACTTTTTTCCTCTTAGTTCAAGCTAAGGAGGCGGATTGTGTATTTTTAAAATAAAAAAGAGTCAAGTGTAATTTTATATAAATTTCAGGATAAACTGTAAACAGTCCTAAATTTAAATCATCAAAACTTGTTGAGCAAAAATAGTGCTTTACGTATTTGTTTCACATGTGTGTGGGAGATATTTGGAAGAGACAAGGAGGCCACAAAGTTGGTCCCACTTGCGTGTTCATATTAGTGCACACGTGCACCCTTCTATTAGAGTTGGACACCTATTAAACTAAAAAACTATTGCTCTTACGCCCTGCAGCCCTGCAAATTAAAATTGGTGCACCGGTGCTGGCCACAAAACGGACGCCCCAGCCCACGCGCAGCCGCCTGGCTACAGTTCATGCCAAACATTATTCTACGGTATCATCCATGTGTGGATTACTACTGTGCATGAATCAAGAAATGGTTAGACGGTTGATTATTTAATCTACTATGGATTTTAATCAATCTGCTGAGAGTTAAAATTTGACTTGGAAATTGCCAATTTTTTCAAGTTGGGCGCAGGCATTGATTTTTCTTTTTCATATACGAAATCAAAATATTAGATGGTGAAGGAAGAGATCAGAGTCATACGCTATGAAGGCATCACTACCATTGTACAATGATCAAAAAACCTCCATTACTCGTAGAAGATTGCCAACAAACTTTTAGCGGATAGCATTGAGAGATATCGATCCTGCAGAGCCGCCAGTGCCTAAGAATAATTAGACAAAATAGTAATATTATTTAACTTAGTTTTTATTGCTAATCACACTACCCTAGAGATAGCAAATAACTCTGCTTCAAGAGCCAAAGAGCAATTTAGCCAAACATAGCCATCCAGATGTCTTGGAGGGGCATTGGAACCCATTCAAAATGAAGCCACAGCACCCAACCTTAAAGGCCTTCTCCAAGCACCATCCACCAAGAAGAAATGAGGGTTGCTAGCAGGGCTATTACTTCCGTCTACCCCAGACTTGGTAAAGAGATTCTGAAGGGTTTGCTTTGAAGATAAAATACTAGGAAAAATATGATGCCGCTGGATAAGATCATTGCTCCATTAGATAAGGGAGGAAGCATTAAGTGAAGAGTGTCAAAATACAATTGCATTTGTTTCTATCCAAATGATCCAAAGAGCTGCATCCAGGAAAAAAAGCTAGTCTGAATTTCATTAATTGCGTGAGTCCAAAATGTTGAGAAGCCAGCCTTCAAAAGAAAGATCACTTGAGTTGAAGGGATTGTTGCAAAAATGTCCCCAAATTTCCGTAGAATCCTGGCAACCCAAAATAAATGTGTTAAGGTTTTCTCCTATGAATTACACCTTAGGCAATGGGAATTCACATATCCACCATAAGATGAAAGATTTACTGGAGTTGGTAATACATTCAGTAGACATTTCTAGATCAAGATCTTAAACTTATGCAGGTGACATGAGCAACATAGCTGCTTGATAGTGCTAAAGAAACAAGGACCTTGAAAGAGGCCATGGCTATGTCTTTTTAATTCTGTCAGCGGATTAGGATTATGAAGGAGATGGTAGTCATACCCCTGTTTTAATGAATAGTAACTCAACTGACTACCCTCCCAAGCAATAAAATCTCCACCGAAAACGGTTCAAGGGGTTGGAATTGAGAGGATAATGTCTTTGATTTGTACAAGTAACAAAGTTTCCAAAATGTCTACATTCTAGCCTTGCCCTTAGGGAGATGATAGGTTCGATACTTGGAGGCTCTTATTAAAGTGAGAAGCCGGGCATGCAGCTCAAAGAAAGTCCAGTGATACACTGAGAATCTAAGGGTTGTACCATACCCAGATTGAAGAACAGTTCCCAGTACACCTTGTACAAGCCTGACAAAGGAGGTTGTGTCTATGGATTAAACTTTTGTAGATTGGTGTTCCATTGTTCTTACTCCCAGCAGACCATATAGATTAGGAATTGCCATGTTTGGCCGTTAAAACTCGATAGATTAGTTTGTTATGGTTCCAAGAAAACATTTTCTAGAAAGTTTAGGCTAGAAGAGCTTAGTTGAAAAGCCTCATACATTTTATTTCTAGGCCACCCAATCCTTCAGGTAACATCAAATGACCTTTTCACTTAAGAAGAAGGCCCCTTTTATCCAAAGTGCTTGGCCACTAAAATTGAACAAACTTGCTAGAAAGAGGCCATTAGAAATAGTGACAGGGACTCTAAAAAGGGACATGATATAAACAGGAAAATAAGTCAGAGTGAAGTTGATTAAAGTGAGTCTCCCAACATTATTCAACATTTGTTACTTCCAGTTATTTAAGTGTGAAGAAATCTTATCTATTAGAAGCTATAAAGAGGAGGATTTTGACAGATCCTGATATAATGGAGACCCTAAATAATTGAAAATACATGAGTTCCCTTTGAAAGGTAAAGCATTGCAAAACTGATGACCAAGTTGTTCGACACATTACAGTTGAAGATCCATTTTTCTTTAGCAAAATTAATTTCTTGCCCAGCTACAAGCTAATAAAACTACAAAAATTGCTGAATAAATTAAATTGCATTTATAGAAGGCTAGAAAAAATCAAGCAATCATTTGTGAAGAATATATGATTAACTACAAGACTGTTACAACTGGCCTTGAGTCCTAAAATAGAACCTTAAGATTAAAGGCAAGCAAAATGACATGAGAAAGCCTTAACATGGAGAAAAAATAGGTAGAGGATTAAGAATCACCTTGACACAACCCCACTTTTGGAGTAAATCGTTCTATTGTGCAGTCATATATCAACACCAAATAAGAAATTGCATAGATGCACTGAATGGTAAAGTGAACCCACAACTTTTGAAATTGCATTACACAGAAGAACTTCTCCAAATAAAACCTCTAGGCTTTCCTAATGTCAAGATTTAAGATGGCCTTATAGCCTTTGTGACCAATACTAACCTTTGTATTGTTAACCGCATGAAGAATCTCTTGGGTAACAATGATATTATGCTAAATGCTTTAACCAAGAACAAAAGCACTATGAAGATTTGAGACTAATGAAGAAATACCCAATTTAAGTCTATCAACCAGAACTTTAGCTATTACTTTATAAAAGATATTACAGAGACTGATCCCTCGAAAGTCTTCAACATGGTGCATTCCTTGGATTTTAGGAATTGGGGCTATAATTGTTCTATTGACCTTGCACAATTTTCCACATAATGCGAGTATATGATATGGGTCAAGATTTTTAAAATAGTTACCATTATAGGTATGTCACACCTTATACATTTTAGATATACCATATTAAAATGTTAAAATATTTTCCAAGGTAAAACTATTACTTATATTTTTGCACAATTTTATAGGTATTTTATAGGTAAATGCATCCATTGTTACAGCCTTCCTACCAGGAAGCACATTTAAGGCATATAAATCAATAAATCCTTAGTTTAATACCTCATTTTAAGATCATTTAACAACGTCAAGCAAGTTAGTTAAGGTTCGCTAGATTCCAAGGAAAGTATGGTTTCAAAAGAGGTCCAGGGGCAAAATGATAACTTTACATCCCGAGGTGTCGAGTCGACTCCCAATAGTAAAAAACATGTTTTAAAAACCTAGCCCTTGCTTAGCACCCAAAGTTTCACTAAGTGTTGAAGGTTTGACCAAAGTTTGGGCTTAGGTTACTATTTGGGGAAGGGGTTCTTTTTAACAACTTAAAGAAAGTTTGAGGGCTTGTTGGGTTGAAGGGTTATAAACATGGTAAAGGTGGTCTTGGTCTGCCACTATTCATCTTCTTCGACTTCAAACCCGAGCTCCCTCTTTACCCCTTGGTTTCTACCTCAATTCTTGCACAAATTCAAGAGTTCTTGGTAAAAATTGAAGGTTCCATGGGTGTTTAAGCAATGGGTAGCTTATTTCAAGTGAGTTTATTTAAAGCTAGAAATCACATTTTCCAGCTATGGCCCTATTTTACATGAGAGGTAAGCTGATTTCCATGATGTTTTCTTGTTTTTATGGCCCTTGGTTGCTTGAGTTTTGCTTGGTTGCCCTTGTTTTGATGCCATGAACCTTGAATTTGCTTGGAACCTAGGTAAGACTTAGTGGAGCCATTTACTTGGTGATGGGTTGCTTGATCTTTGCTTGTAGCTTGGAATTAAGGTAAAGGATTTAAGATTGATGCACATTTTATGTCATTCATAGCTTATTTTCTTTTTAAATTCAAGTAGTTTGATGAATGGTATTAGTTGCTAGGTTATGTTGATCATGGTGGTCTAGTATGTTTGCCTAGCTTGGTGTGTTGTTTATATGCACTTCTAGCTTGGTTCAAATGGTGAATTATGGCCTAGTGATTGTGTATTACATTTGCGAATGGTTTGGAGGTGCCCCATAGAGGTTTGAATGGGTAAGGAAGCATCCAAAGAGGCTTAGGAGGCTTTTTCTAGGTTCAGGGCATAGGGCATTGGCGCCTAGGCGCCATCTGGTGCCTTAGTGCCCAAGGTGCATTTTTTTCTCTGTAGAGAAGGGTGCTCCTAGCGCCTAGGCCCCCAGTGGTGCCTAGGCCTCTAGTGCTCCTAGCATCAAAGCCTTAGTGGCACCTCTCCTGGCGCCTAGGTGCCAGCGCTCGACAGCTTTAACATGTTGTAGGGCTTTCACCATAACTTTTCGCTCGGGCATCAGAGTAAGGCGATTCAAGATTCCACTTGAAGCTAAGAGGGAGAACTACCATTTTCATGCCTTCCCAAAGCTTGTCTATTCCTAGGTTTAGACTTATTTTAGTTCAAAGTGAAGGCATGTTTGGCTAAAATAAAGCACCATTAGTTCAATGCAAGGCTTAGTACCATTGAGAGCCTAGGCAGGCCTTCAGGTTTGAGGTTCTCATGTGGAAACCTTAGTGCACCTAGGTAGGTTCCAAGGAACCTAGTAAATGCATCCAACCATGGTTATTATTACTCCACTAGTGTGAATCAATTAACGGTGGATAGGTTTGTGCCTTGGGTGAAGGTTTAGTGCACTTGTATCTTAGGGAAGATTACTTGAGGTGCAAGTGAAAACCTAGCACACTCTTTGTAAGGGTTTAAGGTGAAAGCTTAGTACACAAGTGACCTAGGCAAGTCTTAGGACTTGAGGCACTATGTGGAAGCCTAGTACACCTAGTGAGTTCCTTGGAACTCAAGCGAGGCGCATCCACTATGTTCACCTGCACAACAATCAAAGGAAGGTTAAACTTATTATTGTAGTAAGCTAAGGCTTGCTAGGAGTGAGTTAGTGACCAAAAATTGCTAGGCACGGAGTGACGCCCGTGAGAGGACTAGGATGAGGAGGGGTCCCAAGGGACCTAGATATATGTACATATGTTAGACCTTCACATTGTATAAGCTCGCAGTGGATTACATATACATATATATGTGTTGTCCTCAGCGTTTTCTTTGCAGGTTGAAGATCCTTTTCTGAGAATCTTTGGATTCTCACTTCCTTAGCTCTATGTTGTGCAGATACAAAGGTTCTTGGACCCGACAATCATTGAGGGTTGTCGTGGTAATTCCATTAGAGGTATATCACTTTGGGAATCTTTGAGATTCTAGTTTATTTGGTTGCTTGTTGGTTAAGCTACATTACTAACTACAGTTTTCTTAGCCACAGAGGCTAGTGAGGACGTGAAGGATCATTGAGGCTTGCCACCGGGATCTCTCATCTAAGGTGGAAGCTAGTTGATTGGATCTCAGTAGTACTAGCCTTATGTATGTATAATTTATGGTAGTGGCCTCCAATGTGTATGAATAGAGTTATGGACTCTAGGGTTGCCTTTGGGTGTAGGGCATAGTCTACAATTGTTTAAATGCCCACACACGGTTAATGATGTGTAGGATACATGTTGATGCTATAAAAGTTTTGTATGCTTTGACTCTTTGAACATTAGTTTTTATGGAAATGTCTAAGCTACATAAATGTTTTCTGATTTTATACTTGCTTAGGTCAAAGCAACTCTTGCATGCATAATTGCATTCTTAGGTTAAATAACTAGTGGCATGAAGTTTTAACAAAGGTGCACATAATTAATTAGCCAATTGCAACTAGCATGAGACTTGTGCTCATAGGCTTCCTGGGCAGGGCTATGAGGGGCCGTGTCATCCATCATCCCTAACCTATCCTTAATGTTGATTAATCATCTTGAAACTATAAGTTGTTACATCAACATCGTCAAACTATCGAATTGTTGCACCTATCATCCTACTGCTATATCAGGCATTCAAAAGTCATGGAAATTGAAGGGAAAGTTGTACAGTAAGACCTATACATAGGAAGCTTTTCTATTTGAGTCCTAAAATTTTACGATTTTCTAGTTTTGGCCTAAAGCTATAAAAATGTATATATTTTTAATTCTAATTTTTTTTTCTATTTCAGATTACAGTTCCTTTCATTTTTTACATAGCTTCTATCACTTTGATTTTTAAGTCTTTCTTTTTTATGGCTTTTTTTTTCTTGTTGCTTATTGGGAATTTTTTTGGTTAATTTATCAAGTTAATAAAAATCAAATATAATAACATAAGAGATCAAATATATATACACGAAGCACGCACAAATAGTTTATGGTGAAGTGATTTTAAAATCTCATACAAACCTACAAGTAGAAACAAGTTTTGAGGGGTAGTTTGGTTCTAATTAAAGGGATTAATAGGATCCCATTATTTGATCGATCAATTGGGGCTTCTTAAATAAATCCTAGGTTCTTTAGAAATCTATGATTGTAGATAGACCTTCTCTATTAGAAATCCCAGAGCATCGAAAGAAAAACAACTTGTCAAATAAAATTTTAAAAATCCTCCAAACCCAAAAGAAACACAACAAATGAGAAGAAAAACAAAGATGAAAGAAGAGAGACAAAAAAAAAACCTTTGTCACTAAGTGAAGTTGCAACGGTGCAGAATAAAAGAAGAAAAAACAACATTTCCCACAGCTCGCCAACCTCATCTTCATTTTCTTTTACTTCTTCAACAATAGACTCTCCTAAATTTCTCAGAACTGAACCAATGAGGCCCAAGAAATAGAGGCATATGAATGAAATAGAGCCACTGGCCCAACCCAAGAAGCATGAAAAACCAAAGCCATGGTAGGAAAAATAAAGCCGTAAACTACTGTGTTGGTGTTTTGATAAATCAACAAAAAAAAATGTCCCATAAATCCTAGTAATGATTAATATAGGTTCTTCAATAAATCAGCAAAAAAAATTCCAATAACCAAGAAGAAACAAAGACAAAAATGCTTTGAGAAAAAAAAAACTTAACAGCCTTAAATAAAAAAAGTTTAGGACTCAAATAAAATGTTTCCTAAGTACTACAACTGACTGTACAATTTTTCCCCCGATTTTTATTATTTTTTAGGGTAAACAGCATATGTCATCCCTAAACTAAGACCCATGTTTCAAATTCATCTCAGAACTACAAAACGTTATACCATTTATCCTTTAACTATGAAAATGTTACACTAATCGTCCTGTCATTAACTGCAACCATTAAAATGGGTGTAAATAATGTAAAAATAAGTTTTAACCCCTAAATACCTTCCATTTGTCATAGAAACCTCAAAACATGTACATCTTACAGTAAAACCACCACCTTGTCATGGCCTTCATCTCTACTTCTCCACCTCTCATGACCTTCACCTCTGCTATGGTCGGTGTTGATATGCCACCGTCACGTCCCCATCCTGCTACCAACATTAACCCACGTTATAGCCACCGTAAATGATTAACTGATGGAGAAAGGGGGATAAAAGGTTAAGACACTTAAGGCTAGAATGTGGCCCTTTTCCTTACCGGTCGCCATCCTTCATCGTTGTTGTCTCATCACTTTTTCCCATCGATTAAGAGTCCTCTTCCACAGTGCTCTCTCGTCACGCTTCGATCTT